>CM077657.1:16035000-16135000 GCA_039707465.1 Rhabdophis nuchalis | reverse complement strand
AATTGAAATTAAATTGAAATATGTGTTGGACATGTGCAGAAGCAAGGAAATATTGGACTAAGATAAGAGTATGGTTAAAGAAAATGTTACAACAAGAAATAGAATTTAGACCAGAGATATTCTTATTAGATATTATCCCAGAGAAATTCAAGAAAGAGGATACTTATTTGATTATACATGTAACTACAGCAGCGAGAATTGTATTTGCCCAAAATTGGAAATCAAATAAGCTACCAACAGATGAAGAGATGATAAAAAAAGATATTAGACCATGCAGAGATGAATAGGTTGACAATTAAAATAAAGGATAAAGAGGAATCGGAGTACTTCAAGACATGGGTAAGATTTTATGATTGGCTAGAAAAAGGAAACTAGAAAAGAAAATAGGGAGAAGATATAAATTTATTTTGCTGCCCATCTCACTGTTCAAGGCAACTCTGAGCTGGGAAAGGCTAACATATAAATACCAACAGCAGGAACAGTAGCCCGATGGTAGCCTTTGTAAAAAACAAAAAGATAATTGAAATAAAATGTTTGGGAAAAGCGGCTTCTTAGAACAAAATGGCAAATGTGTAGCCTCTCTCGGTGCTGTTTGCTTGTAAACCTCCTTGGTTAGAGAAGAAATTGGCTCCTCTGCTTAAGAAAAAAAACCGATTTGGTCTGCAATGATTTGATTCGGGGCGCTTCTATTTGCGATTGCTGAAATCTACGGAAATTGAAAGTGGGCATTTTAAGGCATGCATGCCCCTGAAATAACGTGGTGCTGTGAAATGCGCCATGCTGAAACGGGGAAATGGTGCTTTTTGGTGTTTTTATTGCCAGGCTTTCTCCGTGTTGATCTGGCACAAGAAAGCCTGCCGAGGAGGAAGCCAAGGCGAATTTGATAAAAGGCAGAGTGCAAGAAGCTAACACAGGAGGGGACAGATGGCGAAATGCCCTCCTGAGGTGCCCTTCCCCAATTTTAAACGCCTACAACATATTATAACACACTTTGAGTGAATGGAAGATGTGCAAAAATCCGTTCAGAGCATCTTGGCTTATGACAATCTGGGTTGAAACTTCAGAATACAAACTATGAGCTGGGTCAAAAACAACAACAACACAGCAATAAGAGAAAACAAGTAACCCAAGTGTGTATGTTCTGTACTTGAGTAGAAACAAGCTGAATAGAAAATGTGGGGAAAAGTAAAGCCTCCCTTGAGTTGAGGTCAACTGCTGAGGGCTCCATGGAAGCATCTGTGTAGCTTTTGTGGAGAATGGGATGTGGGACATGGAAGTGGTTTTCTGGTGTCTCCTTCTGGGATAATATTTAACACATCCCACTTTAGCCTTTGGCCGGGGATGGTCTTCTGTTGAATGATCAACCACTCCCAGACCTGCTCCATTGTGTGACATCAGCCAAGGACAGTTAGGTGATCCTAGATAGATAGTCTGCACAATAGCTTCCTATGTCTTGTTGCTTTTCATTAAAAGGACTTAAAACAAAAAGGTCATATAAGAGAAGGTACCTGGGCAGCCATAAGGCAAATGCAGGCATAATGGGGTCAAGAAGTTCCATAATTGGAGCCCGGTAATTAAGGACATTGATTCCGTAACTTGAAAAGGAAGAGGTTTTGTTTTTTTAAAAAAAACAATAGGTAACTAATCTCTAAGTCAGATGGTGGTAGTGGTGATGTTGATGTTATATTGATGTTGATGTTGATGTTGATGAAATTTACAATGTTGACATTGATGTTGACATTGACAATGTTGATGATGACTGTGTTGACATTGATGTTGACAAATGTTGACATTCATGTTGATGTAGACATTGACAAAGTTGATGTTGATGATGACTGTGTTGACATTGATGTTGACAATGTTGACATTCATGTGATGTAGACATTGACAAAGTTGATGTTGATGATGACTGTGTTGACATTGATATTGACAATGTTGACATTGATATTGATGTAGACATTGACAAAGTTGATGTTGATGATGACTGTGTTGACATTGATGTTGACAATGTTGACATTGATATTGATGTAGACATTGACAAAGTTGATGTGGATGATGACTCTGTTAACATTGATGTTGAAGTTGACAATGTTGATAATGACAATGTTCTCATTGATGTTGACATTGATGTTGATAATGACAGTGTTGATGTTGATGATGACAAGGACGATGATGAGTAGGGCTTGTTCTGAGTCACGTTACCATTCATTGTGTGGAAAGGAATCTACATTTTGAAAACTACGATGATCTGGGTAGCATAGTCATCTCCTGCTGTGTGCCCTTTCTTCCTACATTTCCTGTGAACCAACTTTACTCCAAGCAAACGTTTGCCGTGAGCTGCTGACTCTCCATCACCCCAGGAAGTGTATTCCCCTCCCTTTCAAGCACAATTTTGGTTACTAATATTATTCTGCCTTTCTGCCCGTGGGATGCCCAAAGTAACAAGTAACTAAAACTCAAAGATCTAAATAATCATCAACCGCAGGGGGGGAAGCCTGCAAGGTGGTTGCATTAGAGGAGTTGATTGGTATTCTCTTGCAATCTTGGTTTTTCATTATTTTTAATTTTTAATTTGTACTTCAGTACTGTCATGCTGCTTTAATTGTCCCTGAGATTCTAGGACAACCAGTGTCACATTCTATGAGAAAGGTGGCTACATAAATCCACTAAATAAATAAATGGGTATGTATTTAGGGCTGCGGGGGTGGGGGTGATTCTGTTCCTTTTGTGCTTTTCCCTTCCTTGATCAGGTTCCCTGTCTTCACACTTAGGTTAAAACAGCCCGCGATGGCACCATACCAGCCAGCCTGAACCAGAAGCTTCCCAACGGTGCTGTTGGGCCCCAGATGACCCTGGAAATGAATCTATGCTGGAATGAGATTAAGAAGAAATCGCACAGCCTTCGGTAAGCAGCTCCCAAAGTCCTGAGTACAACTTTGCTTCGACGTCTTCTCTTTTCTCTCCTCCTGGGGATTCGACATCTCCTTTGTCTCCTCAGGGCTCGCCTAGAGGCCTTCTCCGATCACAGCGGCAAGCTGCAGATTCCTTTGCAGGAGATCATTGACTGGCTTAGCCAAAAAGATGAGGAAATTTCTGCCCAGCTACCGCTCCGTGGGGACGTTGTCCTGGTACAGCAGGAGAAAGAGAGGCATACGGTAAGCCCCAACAGTCCACGCCAATCCTAGCATCATGCAGAAGGTCTGAGAAAGCCAACAGAATCCACGAGGAGTTTCCCAACCCCAAGTGCATGGTTAGGGAAAATGATAAAGCAACGTATAGATTTAAAGCAAGACATATTTCTGTAAGGTAGATCATTAGGGGACTGGAGACTAAAACATATGAAGAACGGTTGCAGGAGCTGGGTATGTCTAGTTTGATGAAGAGAAGGACCAGGGGAGACATGATAACAGTGTTCCGATATCTCAGAGGGTGCCACAAAGAAGAGGGAGTCAAACTATTCTCCAAGGCACCTGGGGGCAGGACAAGAAGCGATGGGTGGAAACTAATCAAGGAGAGAAGCAACTTAGAACTAAGGAGAAATTTCCTGACAGTTAGAACAATTCACCTCTGGAACAGCTTGCCTCCAGAAGTTGTGAATGCCCCAACCCTGGAAGTCTTTAAGAAGATGTTAGATAGCCATTTGTCTGAAATGGTATAGGGCTCCTGCCCACACAGGGGGTTGGACTGGAAAACCTACAAGGTCCCTTCCAACTCTGCTATTGTATTGTATATTTCTGTAAGGTAGATCACCAGAAAGATATGACAAAAGGGGTGGGATATGTAATATTACACGTGTTGACAGCAGCAAGAATTGCATTTGCACAATATTGGAAAAATGAGGCAATTCCTACACATACAAACATAATTTAAAAAATATTAATATCTATATAATACCCAAACATGAATCCAACATGCTGGAAGTGTAAAAAAACACAAGGGACTTTTTATCACATGTGGTGGACTTGTCCAGAAACACAAAAATATTGGATAAATATTTGGAAATGGGTGCAAGAAATTATAGGAGAACAAATAGAATACAAGCCCAAAATCTTTCTGCTGGGAATAATCCAAGGGAAATATACAAAGAAAATCAAGTATATATTAATACATCTGCTAACCACAGCTAGAATAGCATTTGCACAATGCTGGAAACAAAGTAATGCCCCCTTGGATGAATTAGTGATACAAAAAATTTTGGGCTGTGCAGAGATGGACAAATTAGGACTAAAATTAAAAGACAGAGAAGAGCCGGAATATTATGAAATTTGGAACATTTGGTATAAATGATTGCAAAACCAGAACAAAACCAATTAAGCCAAAAACAAAATATATATGCATATATAACTGTGTATAAAAGTGTGTAAATATAGGAGTGAAATAATATATACATGTACAGGTATGATGACACCAAAACTTTGATATAATGATTGTAATGTGTTGTAGAAGGAAAAAAAAAAAAAATGGGGAAAAAATATTAATATCTGTGCAGAAATGGATAGGTTATCATTAAAGATAAAGGATAAATAGGATACACGTTTTTTTAAACACAGGATTTATTTTACCAATGGTTAGACAATAAAGGTAGAAATTAGAAGTTGGAAGAATACCACTATGTACAAGTAAATAGTATTACTCTTATTATTGTTGTTATGTATAAGTAAATTGACCCAGACAATACATTGTTTATTAAGCACTAAATGTATGTTAAAGAAAAATATACAAATAAAATGTATATATAGATTTTTTTAAAAAGAAGTTTCCAGATATCTGGCTCCTGGCTGATTCCCCCTCCCTCTCCCAGTGGACGAAAATGCTAAGAAAATATTTATTTGTTTGATTGGTTTTTTTCGCACGTCTGTGGAGATTCTCAATCGTCTTGGTCTCGGTTGTCCCTTTTCCCCCAAGGCAGCTGGACCTCCTTGGTTTTTTCCCTTTGAAAACATTTCATGTCAGCATCTTCTAAACCAAACTGAACCGAAGAGGTTTTGGGATGAGAAGTGAAACATTTTCAAAGGAAAAACAAAAACCAGGAAAGTCCAGTTGTTTTTTGGAAAAACACCTTTGGGATTCTTATATCCCACCTTTACCATTTTTTTAAACAAATAACTCGCATTGGGTTTTTCTTCCATTTGGTCTTCTGGTCACCCAAACAGAAGAAAAGAAGGTTCCCATTGAGGTAGAGCTTAATCAACCCATTAACGTTCCTCTGATGTGTCTTGAGCTCACGTTGTCCTCAAGTCCACTTCCAAAAACTAAATTGAGAAGGTCGCAAGTCTGACCCTTTCCAGAGTCCTAAAGCTGCCAATTCTAACTAGTACATAAGATCCAAAAAAAGAGTTGATTCAACCAAAGCAAACTGTGAGTTTATAAGGGCTTTATCTTGTGCATGGACACAGTATTTTCTGGAGCTCCCTTCAGTTCTTCTGGTCTTCTCTCCCGGATCTAGGCCTTCATGGAAGAAGTGAAGTCTCGGGGACCATACATTTATTCCGTTTTGGAATCAGCTCAAGTTTTCCTTACTCAGCACCCATTTGAAGAAGTGGAAGATGTAAATCTTGACAGCAAAGGTTGGCACATCTGCTTGTTTTCTCCCTCCACCTGGGCTTGCACTCTCCAAACATTTGCTGTTATTTGCTTATACCTCTATCTTAACATATTTTCTACTCATCTTTAGCCTTCTTCTCTCATTTCCAATTTCCCCCCTTTTCCCTCTAACCATTGATAAAATACTTCCCAAAGTCTATCGGATTTTCTGACGACACAGTCACAATCACTGGAAATTCAACATCAGGCCTTCTCCCTCCTCGATGCTCTCTTTTTTAGACGTCTCCCCAAGACACCGGATCCAAAATATCAGCCGTTTTGTGTGGAAGCAGGCAACGGTGGCCAGCGAACTCTGGGAGAAGCTGACGGCCCGCTGCGTCGACCAGCACCGTCACATTGAGAGGACGCTAGAGCAGCTGCTGGAGATCAAAGCGACCATGGAAGAACTCAGCACCACCCTCAACCAAGCTGAAAGCGTGCAAGAGACATGGGAACCCATCGGAGACCTCTTCATCGATTCTTTGCCGGAGCACATCCAGGCCACCAAGGTAATCTTTGGTTACTCATCCTGCACTTGTCTTAAGAGATCCGGAGCCAAGGGTCGGCAACCTGTGGCTCTGGAGCTGCATGTGGCTCTTTCATCCTTCTGCTGCGGCTCCTTGTCACTGGTCAGTAAAAGGAAAAAGGATGCTGTGCTAGGAGGCGACTCTACGGTGGGGGAACCGGACTTCCGGTTGGCTCCAGAATTGAACGGGGGCATGTAGTTAGGACCTTTGTGGCTCTTTTAAGGTTGCTGACCCCTGAATTAAGCAGATGAAGAAACTGTAGACTCAGCGTCTCAATGTGCACTAAGTCTAGAAGCATGCAAAGTGACCAATGTTGTGTTGAGTCAGGTCTGTAGAGTAGAGGCAGCGAGACGCCCCTTGACGTGAGTCACATTGAGTTGGCCATGCAGTCACATGACCCTTTAGCCACACCCACCCAGCCAATCATTAGTCAGATCATATTAGCGGTCCACAGGGTTTAAAATTATGAATTTAGTGGTCCCTGAGGCCCGAAAGGTTGGTGATCCCTGTTCTAGGTTATTTAATTATTTGCTTTCTTTCTGTCTCGGTCTCTTCCCCTCTTCCTCCCCCCCTTTGATCTCTCCTGCTTTTTCTTGGACGGATGTGGCTCCCCAGTTGTTCCAAGAGGAGCTCTCCCCCATGAAAGATGGGGTGAAACTTGTGAATGACCTTGCACACCAGCTGGCTATCTCCGATGTTCATCTGTCCATGGAGAACTCCCGTGCCCTAGAACAGATCAACACACGCTGGAAACAACTACAGGTGAGGCCCCTTGGACAAGGCTTGGAGCCATGATGGGTTGTGCTGAACTACGACACCCATGCTCCCTACCCTGGGGAGGATTCAACAGCAGTACAGCTGGCTTAACAAAAGCTTTTAGATGTGGTCAGCCACGAACTGCTTGCTCGGACCGAAAGGCTGAACTTTTCGCACAACTTAAGTTTGGCGGGTCCATCTTCTGCACAGGTCTCCATCAATGACCGTCTGAAGCACCTTCAAGATGCTCACCGGGACTTTGGGCCAGGATCTCAACACTTCCTCTCAAGTAGGTGCACTGGGTTTTTTTTTTCTTTTTCCTAAATGGGGAATTGCTCTCCTTTTATATCTGAAGAGTCTGAATGTATAAATTGCTTTAATTGGCTTTTTAAGGGGTTTAGTTTTTAGGATTTTAGGTTTTTTAGCGCAGGGATAAATTGTTTAATCTGATTTTTATATATTTATGATGTATTTATGTTTGTATGTTTTTTTAATTCCCCTGTGCACCGCCCCGAGTGCCTCCGGGGAGAGGGAGCGGTCTATAAATTAAATTTATTATTATTATTATTATATACTCGTGGGATTTTATATACCGGTGGCATAAAATGAGAGCAACCACTTCCTTCTAGCACTGAGTAGGAAGTAAGGTAATGAAACATCTGCAAGAAAACAACCAAACTCAGAGAGTACCAAGGACCCTACAATCCTTTTTCTCCTCCTCCTCCCTCCTCCTGTCCCTTCTAGCTCTGATGATGTTACCTAGTTGGGTAATGAAACATCTGCAAGAAAACAAGGACCCCACAGTTCAACCTTGAGCTGAGAAATATTATCTTGCTTTTTCCTTTGCAGCCTCCGTCCAGGTCCCCTGGGAGCGAGCCATTTCTCCCAATAAAGTCCCTTACTACATCAAGTGAGTATCAAGCTATGTCTTACAAAGCTTCCTCCGGTATCTCGACCTTCATTATTCTTAGCAACCTTCAGCCCTCTTGCCATATCCTTTTCTTTAAACCTTCATTTGTACCTGGTAGAAATCAATATCATTGATTTTTTTTCCCCCTGTACTAATCAGTTACGTTCTCAATGGAGGAGCCAAAGGGTGTATTTTTGTATTATTTATATGAGCCTTGGACTCGTGATGTTTGCTTCCATCCAAGCGTCCAATTTAAGTATTATTATTACCAAATTTCAGTAAGCGTGTTGTTATGGGAGGCTTTCCTGAGCATTTCCACCACCCCCCAACCTAGATCCATGATGTAGCTGAGTTTGTGTCTTTGCAACTGTGTGACAAGCGTACCGTGTTTCCCCCAAAATAAGACCTGTTCTTATATTAATTATTGCTCCAAAAGATGCATTAGGGCTTCTTTTCTGGCTAGGTCTTATTTGGGGGGGAATATGATACCAAATGCATCCTTAACTGACAATCTTAACTGAGGCTTATTTTGGGGGTAGGGCTTTTATTACATCCTGAAAAATCATGCTAGGACTTATTTTGCGGTTAGGTCAGGGCTCAGCAACCCATGGCTCTGGAGCCGCATGTGGCTCTTTCATCCCTCTGTTGTGGCTCCCTATCACCGGTTGGTGCCACAATTTTGAGATGACCTTCTGGTTGGGATAGGGAGCACGGCGTGTCAGGAGGAGACTGTATGGCAAGGAGCGGGTTTTCTGGTTGGCTCCACAATTGATAGGGCAATTTCAGTTAGGACAGGTGGAGGGAAAAGGACACCACGATAGAAGGAGACTGTATGGTGGGGGAACCAGACTTCTGGTTGGCAGAGGAAAAAGGACACCACGCTAGGAGACTCTATGGTGTGGGGACCGGACTTCCGTTTGGCAGAGAAAAATGACATCACGCTAGGAGGAGACTCTATGGCTGTGATGGAGAACCTATGGCAGGGGTGCCACAGGTGGCACACGGAACCATTTCTTAGGGCACGCGAGGCATTGCCCTGTCAGCTCCAGCACGCATGTGTGCACTGGCCAGCTGATTTAGGCCTTCTTTTGAGGCCGTTTTTCGCCCTCTGGAGGCTTCAGGGAAGCTCCTGAAGCCTCTGGAGGTGTGGGGGGAGGCTGTTTTCACCCTCCCCGGGCTCCTAGAAAGCCTCTGGAGCCTGGGGAGGGCGAAAAAAGCACTCCAAAAGCAGGGGGTCATGCACATAGCATTATGGGTGTGGCACGCCCACGCACAACCCCCCTGTGCTCCTCCCGCTTTTGGCACACGAGCCAAAAAAGGTTAGCCATCACTGCTCTATGGTGTGGGAACTGGACTTCCAATTGGCAGAGGAAAATGACATCACACTAGGAGGAGACTCTATGGTAGGGGAACCGGACTTCCGGTCAGCTCCAGACTTCCGGTTAGGACCTTTATGGCTCCCGGTGTTTTCTTTTCTGGGGGAAATAGGTCCAAATGGTTCTTTGAGTGATTAAAGTTGCCAACCTCTGGGTTAGGTCTTATTTGGAGGAAGGGGTAACAGGGTAATTAAAATAGCTTTATAACTTAATTTATTATCCCTTTTTTTTTCTAGCCACCAAGCCCAGACCACATGTTGGGACCATCCAAAGATGACGGAATTATACCAAACGCTGGGTAAGAAAAAAAAAGTACGGGTGACCCTCAACGACCACAATTGAGCCCAATGTTTCTGTGGCTAAGAGAAACGTGTCGCCCCGTTTTACGACCTTCCTCGCCACTAGTTAAGTGAATCGCTGCAGTTGTTTATGTTAGGAACACGGTCGTTAGCTGAATCTGGCTTTCCCATGGACTTTGCCTGTCAGAAGGGGATCACTTAACCCTGGGGCACTGCGACCGTCATCAATACGAGTCAGTTGCCAAGCCTTTGAATTGTGATCGCGTGACCACGCGGCTACTGCAATGGTCATTAAGGGTGAAAAACGGTCGTAAGTCACTTTTTTCAGTACTGTTGTAACTTTGAATGGTCAATAAATGAACTTCTGCAAATTGAGAGTGACCTGTAACACCATCTCATGGACAGTGGGAACTGACAACCAATATACTCTAGAACAATCTTTCCCTGCCCGTCACCCGCTAATACATTAAGCCTACAATTCCCAGGCAGCGTACCGCCTGAGAAAACCCAGGAGTTGCAGTTCCAACGTGTTTTGAATGGTCCTAAAAAGAAGAAGAGATTATTCTGGGGACCCAGATTGTTGGGGGGGGGGAGGGGAAGGCTGACTCTGTAAACTGCTTAGGGAGGACTGTAAAAGCACCGTGAAGCGGTATATAAGTCTAAGTGCTATTGCAGGCTAACTCTGCCCGTTGTCAGGAGTTCGATCCTGACCAGCCCAAGGCTGACTCAGCCTTCTGTCCTTCCGCAATTCGGTCAAATGAGGACTCATATTGTTTGGGGGGGGGGGGGGGAAGAGGCTGACTCTGTAAACCGCTTAGAGAGGGTTGTAAAAGCACTGTGAAGCGGTATATAAGTCTAAGTGCTATTGCTGTAGCTGATTGGGAGCCATTGCATTAGGAGCCATGGTGGCACAGTGGTTAGAAAGCAGTATTGCAGGCTAATTCTGCCCACAGTCAGGAGTTCGATCCTGACAGTGCTTAGGGTTGACTCAGCCTTCCATCCTTCCAAGGGAGGTAAAATGAGTATCCAGATTGTTGGGGGCAAAATGCTGACTCTGTAAACCACTTAGAGAGGGCTGTAAAGTGCTGTGAAGTGGCATATAAATCTTAAGTGCTATTGCTATTGCCGAAGATCGCCAATATTGTCAAGGGAAAGGATATGAAATCGATGGCTTCTTTCCTTTCTCTCCTTTTCGTTTTTCAGCCGACTTAAACAACATCAAGTATTCTGCTTACCGTACGGCCATGAAGCTACGCCGGGTGCAGAAGGCTTTGAGACGTAAGCCCTTGTCCTTCCTTGGATATCCTTCCTCCAACCTCTCAAGTTGTATTTGCCTCCAATAGAATTCAGATTGGTCTGCAACCCAAGCTTCATATGTGTCCTTTAAGTAGTTGTGCCTGTGTGTTGACTTGCCTGCACATCCATCTCCTCCTTGATGACAGGAGTCTAGGTTCTATAGCTATTGCCCTTCCTTCCTTCCTTCCTTCCTTCCTTCCTTCCTTCCTTCCTTCCTTCCTTCCTACCTACCTACCTACCTACCTACCTACCTACCTACCTACTGTTGTGGCCCAGCCGGCTCCGGATGAGCTGCTGATGGACTCCTCTAGTGAGGAGTCCTATGAGCCTGCTCTGGAGGAGGAGGGTGACCTTGAGAGAGCAGAGAGCCCGGCTGGTCATCAGGAGGCACCTGGGTCTTGTAGTGGGGAGGATCAAGGCCAGTTTGTCCCTGATGCTAGATTGAGAAGGGCTGAAAAAAGGAGGCTTCAAGTGAATCAGAAGCGAACTCGAAGGAGTTGAATTAGTCCCAGCTGCCTAATGACTGGCCCCTCCCAAGAGGGTTTAAAAGGAAGTCTTTGCAGAGAACAACGTTGGATTTCTAGGTTCGTGTTTATTCGTGTTGATTTTCAGGTTCGTGTGTAGTCGAGTTAGGAAGCTTTGTATCTGTTCAGAGTCATTGAGGCAAGCAGCCAAGAGAGTTAGTGGCAGGCAGCCAGTCTTGTGTTAGTCGGAGAAAGGGTGGGTTAGAACACCCACCTACCTACCTACCTACCTACCTTTCCTCCCAGTGGTTAGAATGCAATGTTGCAAGCTAATTCTGCTCATCGCTAATCTTCACTGGCTCAAGGTTGACTCAGCCTTCCATCCTTCCGAGGTGGGTAAAATGATGACCTAGATTATTGGGTGCCATAGGCTGACTCTAAACTGCTTAGAGAGGGCTGGAAAGCACTGTGAAGCGGTATATGACTCTGAGTGATCTCGCTTTTGAGATGTGTTGTGGCTGCTTTCCCCCCCCCCCCCCCCCGTTTGCCAATAACCTCCTGGCTTTGACCCTCTTGTTTTCTACCCCGCAGTGGATATGGTGACGCTGTCCACAGCCTTGGAGGTGTTTAATGAACATGAGCTCCAGCCCAGTGACCACGTGATGGACGTGGTGGAAGTGATCCATTGCTTGACCGCTCTGTACGAGCGGCTGGAGGAGGAAAGAGGCATTCTGGTCAACGTCCCTCTCTGCGTGGACATGAGCTTGAATTGGCTGCTCAACGTTTTTGACAGGTATTGGTGACAGACACCTGTGCAAAGAGAAGATGCTTGCTAAAACCTCCCTCCCTCCCTCCCTCCCTTCCTCTCTGATTGTTACTTTAATGCAGTGTTTCTCAACCTTGACGACTTTAAGTCCTGTGGACTTCAACTCCCAGAATCCCCCAGCCAGCTGTGCTGGCTGTGGGATTCTGGGAGTTGAAGTCCACAGGACTTAAAGTTGCCAAAGTTGAGAAACACTGCTTTAAAAAAAGCAGTCATTTCCTCTTTCAGCCCTCTGGCAAAAATGAGATGATTACTTTAAGTGAGGGGTGTCAAACTCGAGGCCCGGGGGCCGAATCCGGCCCACTGAGTACTTAGATCTGGCCCCCGGGGCCGCTCCTAACCTCCGTTTTCAGCTACCACTGCCTCCTGCAACCCTCTGCCAGTGAGAATGGAGCTTGGGAGCCCATTTTCACTGGCAGAGCGCTGAGGCGCCACAGGTGCCCCCAACAGGAGTGACGTCGAGCTGGCCATGCCCACCTTGGCCACGCCCACCCCAGCCTCCTGAGGGCAAACACAACCCTGATGCAGCCCGCAATGAAATTGCGTTTGACGCCCCTGCTGTAAGTCTACCTCAAGCAGGAGCCACAAGCGGCCCAGGGGTCAGAATGCAGCGTCGCGGGCTACTTCTGCTGACTGTGCACAAAAGGAATTCGCAGTCACGTAAATCAAAGAGGTTTTTCAGGGACCAGGACTTTGCTTCCTGCTTTCTATGGAAGCCTGGGTCAGAACAGACACGGGGAATTTGAACTGGAGTGGAATTCGTTAGCTTCTCCGGGCCTCTCCTCTCTCGCTCGGCAGGGAAAGGCTAAGAGCCATGCATGGAAACAACAAGGAAGCAGATGGCGAGAGAATAAAAAGAAGCTTTGTAACAAAGGACTCCCCGTTCTTCTGACTAGCTGGCAAAAGACCGAGCTTTTATTAGGGAACAGAGGACAAAGGTTTCACCCCGCTCCTTTTCTTTCAGTGGGCGCAGCGGGAAGATGCGGGCGCTCTCCTTCAAGACGGGCATCGCCTGCCTCTGCGGCACGGAGGTGAAGGAGAAATTCCAGTGTGAGTCACTTCTGCAGAAGACGGCGGGTGGAATCCGAGGGGGAGGCTTCCAGATTTAGCAAGGATGGGGGGAGAGAAAGAGAGAGAGTCACGGGCAGCTGCATCCAAGAAAAGGTCCTTGGTCTGGATGGCAGCCATGTTTCATAGCTCTCCGGCTCTTAATTTTGGCAGGGGTGGAAAGCTTCTTCACCAAGAGACAAGAGCTGTAGGGAATGACAAAAGGGATGGGGTGGCTGGGTGGCGAAGACGCTGAGCTTCTCGATCAGAAAGGTCGGCAGTTCGGCGGTTCGAATCCCTAGTGCCGCGTAACGGAGCGAGCTCCCATTACTTGTCCCAGCTTCTGCCAACCGAGCAGTTTGAAAGCATGTACAAAATGCAAGTAGGAAAATAGGAACCACCTTTGGTGGGAAGGGAACAGTGTTCCGTGCCTCTTTGGGGTTCCGACTGACAAACCCAACCCAGCAAGTACTGTTGAGATGATCCAATCTCTTAATCCAAAGCTTTATTTATCATTACGGCACAGGATGAAAGCAAAACCAAGTCGGGTTAATTCCCGGGCAATTCAATATAATTAAAGTATAGAATCTCCCCCCCCCCCATTAATGCAGTTCACATTGTCCAAGTAGGTGTCCAGGTGTTGTTATGGGAAAATGTCCACGCCTCTGGCCGACAGCTGCTCGAGTGTCCTTGATTCCCACGAGGCAGTTTCTTGTCATCGTCTGGAATGCGCATTCCAACGTCTCCCTCCCTCCCCATCTGTTGGCAAGCTGTGAAACAGTAAAAATAAAAGCAGCCTGGATACCCTTTGAAGCTTGACATGTGCTTGACATGTGCATGTTCACATATCAGCCATTGTGTCTTTTTTCCAAAGATGGCTGGGAACTATAGTTCAGGGAGAAGGTAAAGAATTGGAGTCTTTGCGGAACTAAAATTTCTCCTCCGCATTTTTAACTGTTCAGATATAGGTTTGAGTCAAGCTTATTTTCTTTCTATGAGACCAGAAAGATGGCATGAGGAAGGCTGGGATTTCAGCTGCTCTTCCTCTTCTCTCTCCTCCCTGTAATCTATGCATGCCAAGGGTGGTTTTCACTTACCTACCAGTTGGCAAATGTGAGTGCGTGCATGCACTTTTGTCCCAAAAAGGTGCCTAAATGGAATGCGTGTAGAGCCAGAGTGGGTGGGCAGAGCCACCTACGATTTCCGCTACCGGTTCAGGCGAACCGATTCAAATCGGTAGAATGCCCACCTCTGATGCACGGCCTTCCTTCCTTCCTTCCTTCCTTCCTTCCTTCCTTCCTTCCTTCCTTCCTTCCTTCCTTCCTGTTTTCAGACCTCTTCAGCCAGGTGGCCAACTCCAGCGGGCTCTGTGACCAGCGGCATCTCGGCATCTTGCTCCACGAAGCCATCCAAGTCCCGCGACAGCTGGGGGAAGTGGCGGCCTTCGGCGGGAGCAACGTGGAGCCCAGCGTGCGCAGCTGCTTCCGCTTTGTAAGTGAAGCTGTTTCCGCTTTTCCCAGGGGCATTTGTGTGGGTGTGAGTGTGTGGGTGGGTGTGTGGGGGGAAAGAGTTTAGAAAAATCAAAATGGCAGATTGGAGCCCCTGTTACCTTTTTTACACCCTGCAACACATGTGTAAAAAAGGAGTAAGACTTTGATCAGATAACTGCAGCCGTCATCTTTACTTTTACAAACATCTAATCAGGGCTGGGCTGCTACGGGTTTGCCCAGGTACGGGAGAACCTGTAGCAAACATTATGGCCGGTTCAGAGAACCTCCAAATCCCACCTCTGGCTGGCCCTGTTTTATATTACAGATTCAGAAGGGAAAAGTGTACAACCTCGGACGTTGTGGGATTTGATTGTCTCTTTTCCTTCTTCTAGGGAAATGGCAAAGCATCCATTGAGGCAGCTCAGTTCCTGGAATGGGCAAACCTAGAGCCACAGTCGATGGTGTGGCTGGCCGTCCTTCACCGAGTAGCCATTGCTGAGCAAGTAAAACACCAGACTAAGTGCTCCATCTGCAGGCAATGCCCCATCAAAGGCTTCAGGTATGGAAAGTAACCTGAAGTGGGTTGGGCTGCCAGTTTGGGGTTCAAGAAATCCCAGCCGATCAGCTGGAACTCGGGAGGCAGAAAATAGATGGGGGCAGAGCCAGCTAGAGGTGGTATTTGCCGGTTCTCCGAACTACTCAAAATTTCTGCTACCGGTTTGCTAGAACCGGGCGGAACCGACTGAATACCACCTCTGATTTAATGCCTCTGATGTCATTTTTCAAGTAGCCACATCAAAAGCATAAGATTTGAGCCTGACTTGGTAGTAGATGGACAAACAATTTGAAAAAGACATATGGCACCCTCAAGACAGCTGCAACGTTTTTAGCCAAAGGATGAAGTTAAAAAAAAGGGATGAGACACAAAAGTTCTTTCTTTTTAAGAGAGGAGACACAACAAGGCCAAAAAATATATCAATAGCCCTGATGTTTGTTTTCTTTTAGCTAAAGGGAAAGAAGGCTAGTTAAATGCTTAACATGTAATCTACATTATTCCTATAATCCAGGGGTCTCCAACCTTTGCAACTTTAAGTCTGAAGGACTTCAGCTCCCAGAGTTCTCCAGCCAGCAAAGTTGCAAAGGTTGGAGACCCCTGCTATAATCCCACATCATTCTGATCATCGATATCTCCAAGTCAGTGTTTCATTTTTCCCCCCCCCCCGTTTCTCACAAAAAGTAAAAATCAAAAATGGCTTCCAAATAGAACTAAAATCGATCAATCAACGCTGTCGAGTTTGCCAATTTCATCCTCACCATCCGTTCTTCCATTCTAGGGATCCATAAGCCTCCTCCCTCTTTGTGCATACAAAAATCATCCCCTCAATCGTACATAAAAGCGAAATTCCAGGCGAAAGACCAATCCGCTGTTTACGTGATAAACTGTACGTTTACTTAAGCACACGCCTCGAGCACGGCACACAAAGGGATCGGAAACCTGCATGCCAAATGCGTTCACTGCACCTCGGGAGTCCAACTCTGATTTACGGAACCGACCGTATCGAAGCTCACTCCGAAGCGCGTAGCCATCCTAAGCCATTAGCGCTGCGAAACCGTGCAGTTCTTTTTATTCAAATACCCCTGGCTGAATCCATCATTTTGATAGATCATCAGCTAAGAAATTTATAGCCCTAAGTGGCCAGTCTGCATATAGCACCTCTGATGTCACTTTTCAGGTAGCCAGGTTTTTAAAAAAGGATTCGGTTTGAGCGTGACTTGGCAGTAGCAGGACAAGCGAACAGTTTGAAAAAGACACAGGGCTCCCTCAAGGCGGCTGCGAGTTTTTTTAGCGAAAGGATGAAGTTTAAAAAAAAAAAAAAGAGACGAGACACACAAGTTCTTTCTTTTTAGAAGAAAAAGAGGGAAAAGAAAAAAAAATAGGAACAAGGGATTAGTAAAATAAAATGAAACATGTTAATCATGGCAATGGTATGTAACTAATTAAGATGTGATTGAACTATACTAATATTATTAATTGTGCAAATTATTAAGTGAAATGTTGATTAAAATATATTTATTTATTTATTATTCACATTTGTAACCCGCACCTATCTCACCACAAAGGGACTCGGGGCGGCGAACAGAGATTTAAAATAAATATACATAAATACAAAATATTATAAAATAATAACTAAATTAAATCAATACCCTGCTTAAAATAAGTTTAAATTTAAAACCCATAAATTAAAATTTTGATTTGTTATAAAAACAATGGGTGTGGAGTAGATCATGCTAGGCCGGCCAGATGAAAATAATAAGTTTTTAAGTGCCGGCGAAACAAGCGGAGGTCTGTGATGGAACGGAGGTCGTGAGGTAGGCCATTCCAGAGGGTAGGGCCCACCACAAAGAAGGCCCTTCCCCTGGGAGCCGCCAACCGGCATTGTCCGGTCGACGGTACCCGGAGAAGACCCTCTCCCTGGGAGCGAGTCGGTCGAAGGGATGTATGGGGTAGTAGACGGTCTCGAAGGTATCTAGGCCCCGTACCATGGAGCACCTTGAATATGGTAATCAAAATCTTGTAACGCACCCGGTAGGTCACAGGTAGCCAGTGCAGCTCGCGCAGGAGTGGTGTTACCTATAGAATAGTTTGTTTAAATTGGATTGCATCCCATCCTGCAGAGACCATCTGTATCCTAGTTTGGTGCAATTCAGACGAGTTTTGGTTGTGCAGGAGTTGGATGGGTGTCAATATTTGGGTTTGCCGGTTTAACAAGGAACAATTTTTCGGTTGGTCCAGGTACCGCAGCCTCAAGCAGTTCAACGTGGACATCTGCCAGGCTTGTTTCTTGACGGGACGAGCCAGCAAGGGGAACAAGCTACATTATCCCATCATGGAATATTATACGATGGTAAGAGAAGGAAGGCACTGTCGGCAAAGAACTATTGCGCAATGGTTGGGTGCTGCTGAAGTCATGCTGCACTTAGCATCCTTATGGGGCAGGTTGTGCAGTCCTGCATAGGCCCAAGGGTAGAATTTGCTGCTTATTACTGATCTCTCTTCTGTTTTTAATGGAAGAAAGAATAAGGCAAGAATAAGGATTGGAGATGAAGTGTTTTTCTGGTGAAATTGGTCTTATCAGAGCAAGTTGGTCTACCCAACTATGGGATGGAGCATACTGCTTCTGCTTTCGTCCTTTCAGCCCCAGTCCAGGGGACTTCACACGCAGTCGCTCTCATGCCAAACTATTTTTTTGTGTTCTGTTTATGTTTTTAATTTACTGCCAAAGAAATAAAGGGAGACAAGGATAGATCTGTTTCAAGCTATTTAGCTCTCGTCAGCTAGCCATACCTTTCTAGCCTAATATGCCAGCGGCCCAGGTTCGAATCCCAGAAAGATATGACTCGTATAAGTCTCCCTTTATTTCTTTGCCGGTAAAACATAAATTCAATACTTGGATCTCAGACAGGTTGGCCTCAGCAAACTGAGTACTGAAATGCGTTTAGTGAATCTCCGCACTTCAAAATTGACCAATCCAATCAACAACTAGTTCGTTTCTCAGGGGCTGTTTGTAACAATGGTCCACGGGAACGACCGTGGCAGATAGGGGGAAAGAGCTGCAACCAAGGCCAGAGTTAGATAAGGGTCAACTTAGCCTACAGAAGGAACGAGGGCAGGGCAAACATCACAGAAGGGACTCTCCCTTAGTTTCCTGAGCTGCAAAGGCAAGGGGTGGGAGAGATATACTTTCAAACTTGCATGATTCAATTAATGTAAACTTACAATAAAGTAGAGCTAGAATAAAATAAAATTCTTTATTGGCCAAGTGTGATTGGACACACAAGGAATTTGTCTTTGGTGCAGATGCTCTCAGTGTACATAAGGAGAATAGAAATACATTCATCAAGAATAAAAAGACACAACACTTCGTGATAGTCATAGGTTACTAATAAGCAATCAAATCGTACTAGGAAACAAATAAAAACAATATAAATTGAAAGGTACAAGCAACATGGTTATAGTCATAAGTTGGAAGAGAAGGGAGAGAAGAATAATAGTAATATAGTCTTAGTAAATTATTTGACAGTGTTGTGGGAATTAGCTATCAAGCAGAGTGATGGCATTCGGGGGGAAATTGTCCTTGGGTCTACTTGTTCTGGTGTGCAGTGCCCTATAGCGTGTCATTTTGAGGGTAGGAGTTGAAACAATTTATGCCCAGGATGTGAGGGGTCTGTAGATATTTTCACAGCCTTCTTTTTGACTCCTGCAGTGTACAGGTCCTCAATGGAAGTCAGGTTGGTAGCCATTGTTTTTTCTGCAGTTCTGATTCTCCTCTGAAGTCCGTGTCTGTCTTGTTGGGTTGCAGAGCCAAACCAGAGAGTTATGGAGGTGCAGATGACAGTTTCAATGGTTCCTCTATAGAACTGTGTCAGCAGCTCCTTGGGCAGATTGAGCTAGTGCTTCTGGATGTATTTTTTGTCTGGACTAGCTTGCAAGGCTGATGCTATTCCCCAGGATTCAGAACAGCCCAACAACTTCTGGCTTTCCATGTCCTCATTATAATCTTCCACCAAGACCTGTCCTGCCTCCTGTTGGACTCAGCCAAGTGCCAGGCTGAAGGTGTCCCTGGCTCTTAATCCTGGGGTCTTGGCAGACCTTAATCCTGAAGGTGTCCCTGGTTCTTTGCAGACCACTTCCAGCGAGAACATGAGGGATTTTGCTACCACCTTGAAAAACAAGTTCCGTTCCAAGCAGTACTTCAGCAAGCATCCCCAGAGAGGGTACCTGCCAGTCCAATCCGTGCTGGAGGCCGATGTCGTTGAAACGTGAGTTGAAAGCGGAGAGACAGCCGTGAAATCCTCTTGCCTTCCACTTCACAGCTCCTCTGAGCAAACCAGAGCTGGGTTTGGGCATTTGAGGCACCATTTTCTCTTTTATAAAAGACTGGAAACCTTTTATGGGCTTTTTGCTGCCAATGGATAAGAATGAACTAGTGATTTCTGGGTTTACCGATTAATAAGGGATGGATGTGAGAGGAGTGGTGCAGTGGCCTAGAGGTGGTGCTCTCGCCTCACAATCAAGCGGCAGATGTGAGTAAATATCAGCTGCGAACTATGCATTGGCGACAGGAAGGGCGTCTGGCCAGTAAACACTCAGCTCCATTCAATTGCTCCTGCAAGGGATTATGGGCTCATTAAAAGATTTTTAAAAAGGGAGGAATGGATATGAGGGGGAAGGAAGCCTATTATGTCTATTCACTCTTTTTTTCTTTATAATTTCTACATCTTTTTGTGTTTATCTTTCCACTGTTTAAACACTTTTTAATAAAATAAAAAATATATATACATTCTAGTATCCAACTAGAATCTCCCACTAATGTAGCAAATGCTTTCATTGATCTACTTAGTTGGCTTTTAAAAATTTTATGCTTCTTTTGGGTGTTTTCTCAGGCCAGCCTCTTCTCCGATGTTGCCACACGCTGACACCCATTCTCGGATCGAGCACTTTGCTAGCAGGTGAGATTTGGAAGCTCTCAAGGAAGGATCTGTTGTGGCCCACCAGTGGCCAGCAGAACCGCTGTCTGACATGCCATTTATATCTGAGGTCACTAGATCCCTCAGCTGAATGAGAGGGCTGACCCCAAAGTCAAACAATAAGTGGAAGGAGATGGTACACTCAGTTAGGAAGAAGAAGCAAACTCGGCTGCTCTACTCTAGGTAGTAAGGTAAAGGTTCCCCTCACACATATCTGCTAGTCGTTCCCGACTCTAGGGGGCGATGGTCATCTCCGTTTCAAAGCTGACAAAGCCAGCGCTGTACGAAGGCGTCTCCGTGGTCATGTGGCCGGCATGACTAAATGCCAAAGGCGCACGGAACGCTGTTCCCTTCCCACCAAAGGTGGTTCCTATTTTCCTACTTGCACTTTTTACGTGCTTTCGAACTGCTAGGTTGGCAGAAGCTGGGACAAGTAAGGGGAGCTCACTCCATTACGCGGCGCTAGGGATTCGAACCGCCGAACTGCCGACCTTTCTGATCGACAAGCTCAGCCTCTTAGCCACCAAGCTACCGCGCCCCTTCTAGGTAGTAAAGCCATAGACCATTTTCTTTAATCAAATAATTCAAGAGCGATTCCGGGCACAATGTAAAAAAAAAAAAAAAGCACAGGTACAAATTGTTAAAATCCACATTGTTAATCATCAGAAAACCGTAAGGATGTGAAGCCTAGATGGCAAGGGAGCTAATCGTTGTCTACGGGCCCTGCTTTCTTCTCTTGTAGGCTCGCAGAGATGGAGAGCCAGACGTCTTCCTTCTACAACGATAACCTGTCTCCAGATGATAGCCTGTGAGTTGCAACTTCTCACTATCCCCTCCACCCTTTCCCTCTCTTATCTTGCCTATCGATTCTTTGGTAAGCTGGAGCCCATCTCAGCCCGCAGACCTAATCTTAGCCCAGCCAGCCAGCTCCCCTTGCAATGATGGAAAATTAAGGAGGCCAGAAGGCACCAGACAGAGGGAAATACCGTATTTTCCAGAGTATAAAACGCACCTTTTCCTCCCCCCAAAAAGAGGATTTTTATTTTATTTTTTTATTTTATTTTGGATTTCTAGACCGCCCCCTCTCACCGAGGGGACTCGGGGCGGTGTACAGGTAAAAATTAAAATTATGACAATCAACAATACATATAAACTAAAATCGAATTAAATAATCCCCTGTACAAATTTATAAAAATTAAAAACTTAACCTTAAAACCTAATCACATAATTTAAAATTACAAACTGAGGCGGGAAGCATGGAATTAGGCCAGGCCGGCTAGATGAAACAGGATGAAAATCTGGGTGCGTCTTATACACTGAATACAACATTTTTGGTTAACCGACACACACAAGCACACCCTTTGCAAAAATGGATGTGCAGAGGGTTTGGGAGACTTGCAAAGTGCTCCTGGGGGCTGGGGAGGGCAAAAACGAGCAAAAAACATGCTTTCGAACGGCTCGGTTGGCCGTCGGGGCCGATAGACCCTGTCAAATGCATGAGCATCCAGCCGTTGCCACCTGCCTCGTCGTCTTTTGGAAGCTTTGGTCCCTTACCGCATCTCCATCTCTTCTCCATCGATTCACGTCCTTTCTCACGACCCAGTTGCTCTTCTCTCCACTACCTCAACCTCATCATAGCTCTATTCACAACAGGGATGAAGATCAATATCTTTTGCGCCATTCCAGCCCTGTCACCGACGGAGAACCTATCTCCAGCCAAGAGACCCAGGATGGCACCAGGACAGATGATAAAGGAGAACTGGAAAGAATTCTGGCCCACCTGGAGGATGAAAACAGGTAAGATGGTGTTGATCACTGGAGTGGTGGCTTCTGCAAGGGAAGAACGTGCTCTACTGCAGCGCTCCAGAAGTCCTTCCTTGGATCCACCAGATCGGGACTTCTAAAATCCAGGTAATTGCTAGGTGGCAGTTCTTCTTCTTGTGGCCCGTCAGTGACCAGCGGAACTAGCAGCAGTGAGGAGGTTGGGGAGGAACATGGGCCAGTCCTGGAGTCTGGGGAAGGTTTGGACAAGGGCTCTGCCTTAGAGGCAGAGATGGGACGGTCTGACAGTTATCAGCTGCCTTCAGAGTCAGATATCAGTGAGGCAGAAGAACAGCTAGAGCCTGTTCCCAGTGTGTGCATGCACAGAGTTGCCAGACGAAGGGAACAGCTAAAGAACAGGGGTCGACTTGGGAGTAAGGCCACAGGTGGATGAGGAAGAAATAAAAGAGGAGCAAAAGGGGAGGGGAGTTTGCAGGAGACAATTAGTTCACTTAATTGGTTCCTCCCAGATTAGTTCACTTAATTGGTTAGTTCACTTAATTGGTTAGTTCACTTAATTGGTTCCTCCCAGAAGAAATAAAAGAGGAGCAAAAGGGGAGTGGAGTTTGCAGGAGACAATTAGTTCACTTAATTGGTTCCTCCCAGATTAGTTCACTTAATTGGTTAGTTCACTTAATTGGTTAGTTCACTTAATTGGTTCCTCCCAGAAGAAATAAAAGAGGAGCAAAAGGGGAGTGGAGTTTGCAGGAGACAATTAGTTCACTTAATTGGTTCCTCCCAGATTAGTTCACTTAATTGGTTAGTTCACTTAATTGGTTAGTTCACTTAATTGGTTCCTCCCAGAAGAAATAAAAGAGGAGCAAAAGGGGAGTGGAGTTTGCAGGAGACAATTAGTTCACTTAATCGGTTCGTGACTTTCCGAGGCTCCTGGCCAAGTTTTGAACTCTCGCAGCTCTCCAAGACAGATAAGGTCTATGACTGTATATTCACTCTTGGAAGACTTTGCTATAAAGTGTGAATGAGAAGAATTCACAATAATTTAATAAAAAGATTTTTTTTGTCAGGACAAAGAGTCTGCTTCGTGGTTTGCGGAAGCCTAGGTCAGAACAATTCTATCTGTTCAACCCTTAGTTCTTAGCAGCTAAGAATTGGTTTTCTGCATTTCTACTTCTTCTTCCTTCTGGTGATTTAAATTTTGGAAGGCCAGATCTGGTAACTCAACCCTCATTACAATAATGTAACCACTGAAGCATAACATGGCTAACCTCATGCGAGCTCTGTTTCTAAATATACGGGGAATTATAAGCCAAAAATAGCTCCCATCATCCCCAGTCAATATTCGGGGTGGAATTTTCACACACCCCGGTTTGGTGAGTTGTTGCTGTTCGCTCAGTGGGGTCTAAGGTTACCAGATTCAGACTGCAGATATTCAAACAACCACCAGATGGCAACAAAGAGAGAGAGAAAACCTTAATTGTCTTTCGAAGAGGTTTCATTATCCAACTCGGTGACATCACCAGTGCACTGATGATGCTACCTAGTTGGGTAATGAAACGTCTGCAAGGAAACAACCAGGCTCAGAGAGCACCGACGACCCCCACAGTTCAACGCTGAGCTACAAATGTTCTCTTCCGTGAAAAACCTTCATTTTCTGCTGCCGTCTAGCGATTGAGAGCTGGCTGCTCTAACAGGTGTCCTTCCCGCAGGGTCCTTCAGGGGGAGCTGAGACGTCTGAAGTGGAAGCACGAAGAGGCAGCCGAGTCCGCCCAAGGGGCTCCCGAAACGGCCCAGGATCCACCCAGTGAGGAGCTCTTGGCCGAAGCCCGCATTCTTCGACAGCACAAGAGCCGCCTGGAGACCCGGATGCAAATCTTAGAGGACCACAACAAGCAGTTGGAATCTCAGCTGCAGCGCCTGAGGGAGCTGCTTCTTCAGGTAACGGCAGACCCAGGGGTGAACTCCAGCAGGTTCTGACAGGTTCTGGAGAGCCGGTAGCGGAAACTTTGAGTAGTTCGGAGAACCAGCAAATGCTACCTCTGGCTGGCCCCGCCCCATCTATTCTCTGCCTCCCGAGTCCCAGCGGATCAGGAGGGAAGGGAGATTTTGCAGTATCCTTCCCCTGCCACGCCCAGCAAGCCACGCCACGCCCACCAATAATAATAATAATAATAATAATAATAATTTAATACTTATAGACCGCACCCTCTCCCCACAGGGACTCGGGGCGGTGCACAGGAAGAATAAAAACAATGACTATATACAACATTTCATATTAAAAATAGATTAAACAGTACCTGTGCTAAAATACCCGTTAAAACTAACTAAACTAAAAATTCCCCAATAAACCCAAAAACAGAGGAATAACTATCCCAGGCCGGCAAGGCAGAAGAAGTGTGTTTTTAGTTTAAGACGGAAGGAGCGGAGGTCCGTGGTGGTCCTAATGTCGGGGGGGAGGTCGTTCCAGAGGGCTGGGCCCGCCACAGAGAGAGCCCTTCCCCTGGGCGTCGCCCGCTGACAGAGTCTAGTGGATGGCACCCGGAGAAGTCCCTCTCTGTGGGAGCGAATCGGCCGTGAGGATGTATGAGGCAGGATCCGATCCCGCAGGTAGCTAGGTCCCAAGCCATGGAGCGCTTTAAAGATGATAATTAATACCTTGAAGCGCACCCGGAAGACAACAGGCAGCCAGTGCGGCTCGCGCAAGAGCGGTGTTACATGGGTATACCTTGTGGTACCCATAATTGCTCGCGCGGCTGCGTTCTGGACTAGCTGAAGTCTCCGGGTGCACCTCAAGGGAAGCCCCATGTAGAGAGAGTTACAATAGTCCAGTCGGGATGTCACCAAGCCACGCCCACAGAACCAGTAGTAAAAAAATTTGAATTTCACCACTGTGCATACCAGTATTTATTCTATAAAAGGGGACAGGTTCAGGGGTGAGATTCAGCTGGTTCAAACAGCGAACCAGTAATTCCGGTTAGCCATTGGCCCCTCTCCTGCCCTTTCCTGTCCTATATCTCCCTGCTTTTTTAGTTCAGTTGATTCGCGTGGCCCCGTGGATGCTGCCACGTGTCAGCTGTTTTACTCACCGACGCTGACATAGGAGGTAAGTTTTTAAGCTGAAAATGGGTGGTTTTTTAACACTGCACTCGTGTGCAAAACACGCACTCCCCGAACTGGTTGTTAAACCACTTGCATCCCACCACTGGATGTAGTCGGATGATCTCCAGGCTGAGCGAACTTCATCCAATTGTTCCAATCTGCCTGTTCCCATTTCCTGCAGAAAATCCGATATTTAACTCCCAAACAAAAGCCCTTTATTACAGTCCTATCTTCACTTCATCTTAATTTCTGCCTCCCGCTGCATTAACAAGTCTTGACATGTTACGGTAATCACTTCTCTCGATGGGCTGTTTCCCTTTTGTAGAATGTTTCTTGCGCTGAGGTTCGCGGTCACAATTTGCAACCCAGAGCTCTTAAGCTTAATTTCAGAAGCTGCTGCAGGCCTTGGTTCATTTTCTTTGCCGTCTTCCCAGCCGCCAGCCAATTCCAAAGAAGAAGGCTCGGCCACGTCCACCACGGCTTCTTCTCCTCAACCATCAGAAGGGAGTCAGCCTCAGGAAAAAGATGCGAGCACTCCAAACACAGAAATGGCAGGTGGGTGAAGCTTCTCCTTCTTCTCGGCAAAGTATCTTCTCCCTCTTTTAGACACTAGGCGACTCGCTAAGAAACGGGCTTCTTGGCGCACATGTTGAAGTCTACACCTCTTCAGGTTGCCAAGGCTGAAGAACAATGACTCGATGTTTGAAGTCACCTTTCACCAGAGGGTTAAGGCCATTGCCCAGAGGATCATGGGTTGCCCTCTCCAATCTTTGGAAGAGCTTTTTAGCTCCCGCTGCTTTAAGAAAGTTCAAAGCATCCTTAAAGATCCATTTCCTCCTGGGCAGCATTTTTTTTTAAACTATTACCATCTGGCAGACGGTACAGGATAATAAAAAGGACAAATAGGCTGAAAAACAGCTTCTCTCCCAGGGCAGAAACTATATTGAATTCTACTGTATAGTGCAGTATTAATGCAATATCGGATTTTCAGTTCAATTGTATAGAATGTGATGGATGTGTGTTTGGGTTTTATTATTATAGTTATAATGTACAATGCATTTAATTTCATTGCATGATGTGCAATGACAATAAACTAAACTAAAGTAAACCTTTCTCAATTAGTGTCTGGACAGAGAACAACAGTGAGGGCGGGGGGGGGGGGATGACATGATAAATATACAAAAGTACTGGTCAAATCAAATCAAATCAAATCAAAATTTAATTTGTAGACCGCTCCCTCTCCCCGAGGGGATTCGGGGCGGTGCACAGGAGGTTAAAAACGTACAAACATGAAAACATTATAAATATATAAAATCAAATTAAACAATTAAGTCCCTGCGCTAAAAACCTAAAATCCTTAAAAATTAAACCCCTTAAAAACCCAGTTAAAACAATTTGAATATTCAGATTAAGGCTGGAAAGGTAGATTAGGCCAGGCCGGCCTGCTGGAAATGTAAATGCAAAACTTAAAATACGTAGCAGCCAAGAAAACAATACAAATCAATTCAGGGGTGAAATCGAACAAGTTCTGACAGGTTCCGGAGAACCAGCAGCGGAAATTTTGACTAGTTCAGAGAACTGGCAAATATCACCTCTGGCTGGCCCCGCCCCCATCTATTCTCTGCCTCCTGAGTCCCAGCTGATTGGGAGGGAATGGGGATTTTGCAGTATCCTTTCTGGGCCACACCCACACAAGCCACACCACGCCCACCAAGCCAGAACCAGTAGTAAAAAAATTTGAATTTCCCTACCGGGTTCAACAATGCTATGTGCAGTAGGCTCTGGTCTCTTCTGCAGTGTTGCCATGACCATTTTTTCTTCTCCTTTCTGGCAGATGAAGTAGAGACAAAGTCCCAGGATGTCAGCCTGTGTCTAGAAGATATCATGGAGAAATTACGGAATGCTTTCCCAAATAACGGAGGTAGAGTGCAATGAACAGTTTCCAACGAGTATGTTCAAGTGGAGGGATTTTCTGATGACCCATTTTATCTCAGTTTAAGTCTGCCTCCCGGCAGCAAGGATGGATGTGGAAAGGCGTAGAACAACTTTCACGTATTTTGTGTGGATGTTTCTCCCCCAGTCAATTGTCTTAAGAGAGATCAGACTTCTGGCTGGAGTGAGCTCCCGTTACTTGTCCCAGCTTCTGCCAACCTAGCAGTTCGAAAGCACGTAAAAAGTGCAAGTGGAAAAACAGGAACCACCTTTGGTGGGAAGGGAACAGCGTTCTGTGCGCCTTCAGCGTTTAGTCATGCCGGCCACATGACCATGGAGACGTCTTCGGACAGCGCTGGCTCTTCGGCTTTGAAACGGAGATGAGCACCACCCCCTAGAGTCAGGAACAAGTAGCACATGTGTGTGATGGGAACCTTTACCTTTAAGTTACAATCCCCTTTTCTCCTAACAGGACAAAGATCTAAGCCCTTGGCCCTGTTGAAGAAGTCTCTCAAGTTCTCCTAGAGACTTAGAATTGGCAGCTGCTGGTATAAGCCACCATGTTTCCTAGCCGTTGCTTCCGGCTCATGGGCTTCTGATTGGCCCCTGCAATTCCCAGTCTCTAACGATTTGCTAATTGCTTTGCCCAGCTTGTTAATATTAAACCTGCTTTTGCCCAGTGGCGATGTCTTACACCAAGATGTATCCATCCTCCTTGTGAAGCTGCTTCATCCTTTCTAAAAACCAGTGTAAGGTGTAGATAACGTCTATCCCCCATTAAGATGTGAAAAATCTTTGCGCCCCATCTTGTTGCACACATTCCATAAATCCTGACACAGGACATGACCCTCATCAAAATAACTCAGATCCATAAAGACTTCAAAAATAATTGGACCAGAGATGAAATCAAATTAACTTTGCTACCGCTTGGCAAATGTGAGCGCACGCAACAAATTTCACGCATGCGGACGACCTTCCGTGCATGCACAGAACATCACAAACAGGATGTGATGACATCGGGGGGGGGGGTGTTAGTGGAGCCACCTGCCACTGCCGCTACTGGTTCACCTGAACTGGATAGAACCGGCTGAATTCTACCATTGGATTGGATCCAAGCCAGAGGTGGGTTGCTCCCGGTTCGGCCCGGATCGGGCAGCTCAGTAGTTGTGATGGCGGGAGGCTCCGCCCACCCACCCGGATGCTTCTGAGCATGCGCAGAACTGAGTGCACACACGAGCGAACTGGTAGTAAAAAAAAATATGGAAACCCACCACTGACCCAAATGCTTTGGATCTCCCGCCAACATAGTGACTCTGTCCTTCATGAAATCAGCACACTCTTTTTCAACCTTCTGTGGGAGTTGAAAAAAGCTGTGGCTGCTTGAAGAGATGCAGTCTGTTCCTAGAATTGCTGAAGTATCTTCACGACGTTTCGATGAAGTCTCATTCATCATCTTCAGGCTGGTGCTTTCGGCTTGGTGCTTCCAGGGGAAGCACTAAGCCGAAAGCACCAGCCTGAAGATGATGAATGAGACTTCATCAAAATGTCGTGAAGATACTTCCAATTCTACGCGGGAGAAAACCCGAACGACCAAAGACCTACGTGTGTGTGTGTGTGTGTGTGTAGATATAAATGGCTCTCTATGTGTGTATTTGTATGTTCCAGCATAACTCTGGAACGCCTCGAGCAATTCCAGCCAAACTTGGTACACATATGACTTAGTCTCTGGAAACAAATACTGTGGGGGTAAGACACCCCTAACACCCCTCGGGGTGTGTGTGTTTTGTTACGATACAGCCTGTTGTGCCTTAAAATGGCTTCTACTGTACTGCCCTAAAATGGCTTGTAGTGTACAGCGCAGCCATGGTAACGGCTTCACAGTACTCCCCAAGGGGGCTCCCTCTGGTAAGGGGGAAAATCCAACATTAGAAATTAAGTTTGGGCTGGAAATTTCCCCCCTATAAATAAATACCCGGGCAACGCCGGGTTATCAGCACTAGTTTTTAATAATAAACCAACTGGCACCATCGCGAACATCATTGGATATGACTCTGTTTCGTTTTCTCTTCCAGGTCCAACCTCCCTAATCTAACACTTCCCGAAGGCTAGAGGCTTTATCTAACCAGTTCTTGTCAACTGCTATTCTCCTTTCTCTTCACTTCTGTCTTTCCCTCACGTGGAGGGTTCCCCCCGCATCCTCAAAGGAGAGCTGCTCAGGATCTGTGCAAGCGTTGACTCTCTGGAGACCTCTGCTTAAGAGACTTCAGGGGACTTGCCGGAAGAGAGTTCTAGGATCAGCGACACAAAGTCCAAACCCGGGGGCCCAAAAGAGGACCCGGGTTCGAGGAACCGTGAAAGGGCCCCAGGGGAAGTTCGAGGGGACAAATCTTTCCCGCCAAAACAACACACCAACAAAACAAAAAAAACCCCAAGGGGTGTGTGTTCTCTTTGACAATCTGTGAATGGTTGTTGCCTTTTGTGAGGCCAACGTTGGAGCTGGGGGCGACCCACCAAGGATTTGGCTTAAGCCGGCGGTCAAAGAGTGGTTTAAGGCAGCGGAGACGTGAGGCTACTTTCGTTAAGAACTGATGGACAGATATTTGAAACAAAAAGACGATTTAAGAACACGGGAAGAAAATGACGGTTTCCCGACGATGAGGGTATTTGTGAAACGCCGGTGTTATTTCCACGCCTAACACGGCGCTCCGTGGAAACGATGGAAGAAACCGGCAGAAACCTCACAGAATTCGAAGAGAAAGAACAAGATTTTTGGAAAGGCATCATTTTAGCAGCAGCAACAGCAGCCTTTTGAGCGGGAGTCGAAGACCTGCGGCCGGTCGTAAGTCGAGGATCGGTCGCAAGTCGAGGACTCCACACTTACGACTGATAAGCTTCATAACAAAAAGCCTTATAGTTTTATGTGTGTGTGTGTGGGTGTGCGCACGCACACACCCACGCACGCATAAATACAATGTTGTCTATATATTGTATTTAAGTGCTGTTACGGACTCCATCATGCATTAAATTCTAATTCCTGGCTGTATGTTTACTTCGGCTGGCCTCTTTCGATCGGTCTTCATTGCTGCTGCTGCTGAATTTTGGTTTGGTTTTTTTTCTTAACATAACGGAAGAAAGTTTGCATTAGCATAGTTTCCCCCCGCCCCCAAAAAAAAGGCTAGATTTGGATTGATCTCCGCTGGAATGACTTTGGAGTAGGGAGGGTTGGGTGCCTGGTTTTCTTTCATCCATCCGATTGTCCCAACGGTGTTTTTTTCCCCAAGCGGCAACTGGACTTTCTCGTTTTTCTTGGAAGATGTTTCGCTTCTCCTCCAAGAAGCTTCTTCAGCTCTGGCTGGATGTGGTGGGGAACACTGCAGCACGAGACCCTGGGCTGTGGATCAACGAGGTTACGGGAAATGCACGGGGTGAGCTGTTCTCATGCGCCTTCAGTAAAGAGTGCATCATAAAGTGAAAGCATAATTGCCTGAAATGCTACCCAGAGTCTTGTGTGCTACCAATAGTAGAGAAGAACAATAATTCAGGTTCGTACTGCGGGGGGTCCTTGATGCTCTCTGAGCTTGATGGTTTGCTTGCAGATGTCTCATAACCCAACTGGATAACATCATCCGTGCTAGAAGGGAATGGGGTTTGCTCCCTATCTAGTAGATTGCCCTTCCAGTTTTGGTGGGGTTGCGGTTTCTCCTTTGTAGATTCTTTACTTGTTTCCTTCTTGTTTGTCTGGTGGTGATCCCTGCTTATCTGGATGTTGGTTGCTGGAGAGGACTGTTTTGCTCTTTTTGTTTCCATCTTGTTTGTCTGGTGGTAATCCCTGCTTATCTGCAGTGGTGGGATTCAAAAATGTTTACTACCAGTTCTGTGGCCGTGGCTTGGTGGCCGTGGCATGGTGGCCACGGCAGGAGAAGGATACTGTAAAATCTCCATTCCCTCCCGATCAGCTGGGATTCGGGGGGCAGAGAATAGATGGGGATGTGGCCAGCCAGAGTTGGTATTTACCGGTTCTCCAAACTACTCAAAATTTCCGCTACCGGTTCTCTAGAACTCATCAGAACCTGCTGAATACTCCCTCTGTTTATCTGGAGTTTGGTTGCTGGAGGCGACTGTTTTGGTCTTTTTGTTTCCTTCTTAGCTTTGTCATTGTCTCTTTTGAACGCTATGTAAATATGGTTCACCTCTATGTGTCTTGATGTTATCTAGTTGGGTAATGAAACCTTTGCAATCAAACAGCCAAGTTCCGAGAACACCAAGGACTCCAGAGATTTCAAATAGATTTTCTAGAAAGGAGCTCTTCTAAGCTTTAAAATAAACATCAAAGAGACAGTTTTGTCTTCTGGGAAAGCATCCTTTGCATATTTTATTTCACGGAAAATTGCTTTTGGTCAAAAAGAAGACGTGAGCAGGAAAACGTACAAACACACCGGATAAATTATGTATGCTTCTCGCTGCTGGAGTGTTATGTTTTAACCAACATGATCCTTGTTGGAATCATTCGAGATATTTTTTAATTTCGACTAATTTGTAATAAATGTGCATTGGTGTGTAAGAACACAAGGTGGAAATATCCCAAATTTCTCCCACAGGGACATCAATGTAAATGGGTGATATGGATTCCATTGTATTTATGGGATTTTTTGAAAAAGAAAATGGACAGAAGTGTCTGTATGAAAAGCAAAATTCAGAAGAGGAGTAGAAATCATGGTCCAGACAAGTCTGCTCCCTGAGGTTGCATCATGTGTTAGCTTTGGTGGGTGTGAAAAGAATGCATCCACAACACTCACATGCATTCAGTGTGCATTTTGTCACAGTACTAACACATGGGTGCCCGTTAGGAGCAGCGTCTATGGAAATTCTCAGCCATCCAAATTCTCAGCCATCTCAAAGCAGTTGTTTGTTTTTTTAAAGGCAACTGGGATTCCTTTTACTTGAAGAAGTTTTGCTTCTCCTTCGAGAAGCTTCTTCGGTTCTGTGCCCATGATGACCGTTGGAATATCTTTCCAGTCATTAGAAAGGGTAGATATTTACAACCCTGAATTAAAGGCCTCATTGTGGGTTAGTTGGGAGATTGTGAGCTGCGATTTGTTCTAAAGCAAACATCACTTGGGTTTTTAGTCAAGTAAGCTGGATGGTTTGTGTAGTGTCGAATTTTAAGGTGTAACATTTGGAGCAAGATTTCAGCATGTGGCATTTTTCCCTTGCAGAGCATGGACTGAAGGGCGGAGAAGAGGAGAATATTGGTGGCTCAGGGTTGAAAGGTGAAGTCCATGATCCTCTCTGAAGTTCGTGGTTTTGTTGCAGATGTTTCACTACCCAGCTGGGTAACATCCTCAATGCACTGATTGTCAGCGCACGGATGATGTAACCTAGTTTGGAAGCATCTACAAGAAAACAAACCCGAGAGTCCCAAGGACCGAACAGCATAACTGTTCAAAAAGGAGCAGAGGTGGGTTGCTCAAACCCACCAAACTGGTCGTGGAATTCAGGCCCGCGTCGCAGATCCGGCAGCGACCCAGACCTGCCACGCCCCCGAACCAGTTCCCTCGCCGCCACTGGGCTGCCACCATTTTGGTTGTTAGTGACTGCGCATGCAGTGTTTACTCTAAATTATTCTGCGCGTGCACAAAGAACAATTTACAGTAATCCCTCGTTTTTCGCGATTAATGGGGACCGCAACCTTCCGCAAAAATTGAAAACCGCGAAGTAGGATTCGCTAGGAAACTTGAATTGGTGGACATGTTTAAAGCAACCACTAGGGGGCGCTTGCCTCCTACCAATGCATTTTTTTTGGTATTTTTAAAAAATCCGCGAAGCACTGAAGCCGCGGAAAACGAGGGTTTACTGTACATTGAACAGCGCATGCACAAGTTGCAAACCGCTAGTAAACCTACCAGCAGCAACCCACCCCTGAAAAGGAGGCGCGCTTCTTGAAACCTCTCTTAAAATATTACACCGTTTGTGGCTCTCGTTTGTTAAAGTTGTGGCTGTAGCAGTAGAAGGCCCATCTCGGGGTTTTGCTTTTCCATTGGCGATGATGCCAAGAAGGGGTCTTCATTAGAACCCCGAGAATTGTCAGGAAGGCTACAGAGGTTTGAAAGTAGGGTTAAGCCGGGAAGGATGTTGTAGCACGTAAGGTTACATTATAAAGTGAGGGGAGGAGACTGCGGCGTTCTTGGATATTTGGGTAGGTTCCGCACGGTCAATATTTAAAGACTGACTGTGGTGTTTGCTGGCTATATAGAAGGAGGCAGATCTGGAGCTGCTGTCTGGATTTGCAGCCTCTCTGCAGGAAACCAGGTTGAATGGGAGGTCGAACAACAGATGGTGAGGCAGCCTCTTGGAATTAACGCCTTTGGGTTGCGTTCGGCTGCAATTCCTGCTATTCTACTCTCATAGCTGGCCAGCCCTTTCTATTTTTGGTGTTTTTTCTCCATGGGAAGACTGGGAATTGCAACTCCACAAGAGCGATATGTTTTCCTGGTAGTCGTTTCGTACCAATCTCATCTAGAGGTTGAGTTTGATATGTACAAAACCGGGCTAGAGTCCTTCTCCAGATGCTCCTTGGAGTTACTAGGATTAGGAAGCAGAAGCTGGCTTGCAGTATCCTGTTCAGGGTTGGTGAGGATGTTCCTGGTTGACCCCAAGATTAATACTAGATTAACAGTCAAGGGAGGGACACAGTGGCTCAGGGGCTAAAGACGCTGAGTTGGTCGGCAGTTTGGCAGTTCGAATCCCTAGCTCTGCATAATGGAGTGAGCTCCCGTTCCTTGTCCCAGCTTCTGCCCATCTAGCAGTTCGAAATCACATAAAAATGCAAGTAGAAAAATAGGAACTACCTTTGGTGGTAAAGGAACCATGTTCTGTGTGTCATGCCAGCCACATGACCATGGAGACGTCTTCGGACAGCACTGGCTCTTTGGCTTTGAAACAGAGGTGAGCACTGCCCCCTAGAGTCAGGAACGACTAGCACATATATGTCCAAGGGGAACCTTTACCTTTATCTAACAATCAAGCAATAAACAACACCTCAATGAAGTGACTACCAACTCAGGCAAGCAGTCAGACGGTAAACAATACCAAGACCACTCCCACCAACACTGACAGGGCAAGCCACTAGAATATAAATTGAGACCAAATCCCAATCCCTTCTAGCACTGATGATGTTATCTAGTTGGGTCATTAAACGTCTGCAAGAAAACCCAGCTCAGAGAGCACCAAGGTCCCAACAGTGAAGGATGTAACAGCTGGCGATGCCCTTTTAATGTACAGTTGATCTGTCTGATCCTTTCTATGACGACTGGCCATTGCCAGCACCGATTCTCTGGAAGTGCAACATCCCATTGCAAAAGAGGTGGCTGGCAAATTCTTCCCCTGTGATCTTCCAGGGCATCTTTTGTGGTCCATCCACAGAAGAGGACCAGCCAAGAATAAACTCAGATTGGCTTGACGATGGAACGAGGGGAGGAATCCTTGGGTTAAAATCAAGTGAATGAGGGGGCCAATACGGGAGGTTTTCTAAAAGATCAGGGGAAACTAAACTAATCTGGACAGGCTCTAATGTCTTCACTCGAGTCTTCTCCATTTCTTCTGTTCTGGAAAACGACGACAATAAATTTGTATTTCTGTTGTTTTGTTTGGTGCCTTTATTGGGATTATTGTTTGCCTTAGAAAACAGGGCCAAGCTCTGGGCTATATCTTCTGTGCTGTCCAGGTAATTCCTTGACTTGCAACAATTCATTTAGTGACCGAAATTACAACAGCACTGGCAGTGGTGGGTTTCAAATTTTTTAGAACCTACTCTCAAGGTGTGGCCTATTTTGTGGGCGTGGCTTGGCAGTCATGTGACAGGGTGGGAGTGGCCAACTTGTAAAATGTGGTGAAACTCATTTAACAATGCTCTTGCTTAGCAACCAAAATTTTGGGCTCAATTGTGATGATAAATTCATTCTTTTTCTTTCTTTCTTTCTTTCTTTCTTTCTTTCTCTCTTTCTCTCTCCCTCCCTCCCTCCCTCCCTCCCCTTTCCTTTCCTTTCTCTTACTTTCTGCCTTCCTTTCCTTTCCTTCCCAGGTGCGAGCCTGCAGAAACCCACCACTGAGCACAGGGGGGGGAAAAAGATTTATGACACAAAAGAAAGATTTGCATACACATGGCCACTGCATCATTCCTGTGGTCATGGGATCAAACTTCAGATCGTTGGCAACAGATGCACATTTATGACCGTTGCAGTGTCCCGGGGGTCGTGGGATTCCCCTTTTACGTCCTTCCGACAAGCCAAGTCAGTGGGGAAGCCACGATTCATTTAACAACCATGTGACTAATTTAACAACTGCAGGGGATTCACTTACCAACTCTGGCAAGAAAGGTCATAAAATGAGGCAAAACTCATTTAACAAAGGTCTCACTTAGCAAAAAAAAAAAAAAAGGTGGTAAGTTGAGGACTACCTGTACTTAATGTTACACAGGTTTGGGAATATCAAATCTCCATCCTTCCCATGACACCAGGAAAGAAATTTCTTCCACTTTACGCTTACAAGAAGCTTCAAGGGTAAGAGTCAGGGAATTATTCCCTTACTGACTGTTGCCCGAACACTTTAATTTATTTTTTCTCAGGCCGGGAGTAGATTTCAAACATCCAGATATTATTGCATTTTAAAGCCAAGACCCTGAAAGGTTTTAGATGTCAACCCAAGAGACCTCTGCAAGTTATCTGGGTGGGCAGAACATGAAATAAATTGAAAGCTGTCCAAATAATTCATGGAATCAGATGAAAATGGGATTAAACCAATTTTTACCCTAGCTTGTACTTACTGGTTTGGGCAGTGCATTGCTTGAAAGGTCAGAGTAGCCCAACTGAGTCCAACATACTTTGCTCACTTTTATTTGAAAGTTTATTGAGTGTTAGCAATCAGTATTTCATCTTTACTAATGGAAAACACCAGCAGATTTACGACGTTAAAGGTCACTCAATATTTAATTTCACGAAAACACTGCCAGATCCAAGAAAGGCCAGCCAGGAGCCAGGAGACGTTCTCTTGGGCTTAGATGTAATGAAGCAAGAGAAGAAAGAACTATTCGTTCAGCCTTCTAAATCCTTTGTAAGACCACACCTGGAATACGACATCCAGTTTTGGTCACCGGGTTACAAAAAAGATGCTGAGACTTTGGAAAAAGTACAAATAAGAGCAACTAAGAAGGCCTGGAGACAATAAACATATGAAGAACAGTTGCAGGAATCGGGTATGGCCAGTCTAGAGAAAAGAAGGACTAGGGAGGACATGATAGCAGTATTCCAGTATTTGAGGGGCTGCCACAAATAGGAGGTCAACTTATTTTCCAATCTCCACCAGAAGGCAAGACGAGAAACAATGGATGGAAACTAATCAAGGAGAGGAGCTAATTAAGAAGCTAATTAAGGAGAACTTCCTAACAGTGGGGACAATTAACCAGTGGAACAGCTTGCCTTCAGAAATTGTGGGTGCTTCATCCCTGGACAAAACTGGACAGCCACCTGTCTGAAATAGCAGAGGGTCTCCTGCTTGAACAGGGGGTTGGACTAGAAGACCTCCAAGGTCCCTTCCAGCTCTATTCCGATTGACTGGTTGACTGCTAAGTGACTTATTGGGGATCATGAGATCTTAGTATTGGGATGTCATTTCTCAAGAGGTCGAGGTGGCTCCCTCAGACAAAAGTCATAAGAATCTTCACGTTGGCCCTGTTCCCAAAGGTAAGCTAGTCAACCGGCTGTCTCTCATACTGTCATTTTCAGATTATTTTCCTTCTTGGAAACCAGTTTTCTCCTGCATCAAGGCAGTTTGACCTGGGATAGAAGCACGCCGCTGCCCTGCTGTTTCCAACCCAGCCATCTTTCCTGAGTAAATGCTTTGTCTTTTGTCTTCTGTGCAATGCATGGTAAAGGATGCGTCGTCCTAACCTCCCTGTTCCATTCCTGACATCTGCTATCAACTCCGAAGAGGTTCTTCTCAGATTTGCCCAGTTCCTCCTCTTTTTTCAGGCTCTTCCCACGTGACTCGCGAATCCACCACCTCCGCATCAGAAGTTGTTCCCTGCGGTCCTATCTTTGGATGTTTTGCTTCAGTGCTGGGGATTAGCTCTGCCTCAAAATATTTCTCACCCCATCCAACCTTTTCCTGTGTTGCAGAGCTGTCCAGAATGTTGATTCCTTCCTTATCGTGTCCAGCTTTTTCTTCGTGGTTCTCTCTCGCTTCCCTGATGCTCCTCGCTGCGTTTGCACCATAAGTGATGACTTCTTCCCCATTTTCTTCAGCCGGTGACCCTCTGACTTCTGGGTGTGCCTCATAACAACTTGGAGTTGCTTTGTGCCCAAATAACTTTTCTGCCTTGAAATGGTCCCCTTTTTCCTTCCTCAATGCTACTTCTTCCTCCCAATCCAAATCATTTGACGCCTCCATTCCTCTTCGGGACTTTTCTTGTTGGATTTGAGAACAATCCTCTTCTTCAAAACGCTTGACTCCCTTGACATGTTCTCCTGATCCAAGATCCACATTGGCCTGTTTCCAATGAGGATGATGACCTTCAGTTCCTCTGTTCTCACAGCTTCTTTCATATTCTCCCTTTCCAGTGAAAATGTCCAGCCCAATCCTCACTTCAATTTCCTGGTGTCCTTCTCTGGATTCTTCTTCGGTTTCATGGTGTCCTTCTCTGCATTCTTCTTCCATGACATTCAAGGACTTTACTGCCATCCCATCAGAGTTACTATAGGTGGCTCTGAGGTCTTGGTTTTCTGTCAGTGTTATAAAATCAATCTCTCCATTTTCATCCCAAGCCTTAGAATTCACCTCCGCAGCCTCAACCTCTCCTTTCACCTCCTGTAGTCCCGGCCCTAATTGTTGTTGAGTCTCAGAATTTTCTACCGTGCAGTTTTCAGAATCAGGAAATAATTGTCTTTCCTTCTGCTCATCTTGCGCTCCTCTTTGATTTGCAGCCACTGTTTCTTCCATTTCCTCCTGAGAGACAAAATCTTCTCTCTCTCTTTCCTCAACCTTTACTAACATCCCTTTCTCTTCTCCAGCTACTTCTCCTTCATTTGTTTCATTCTTTTTTGCCCCAAATTCTCTCTCGGGCTTCATGGCTTCTGGGTTGTTTGGCTTTTTCTCTGCCGCCAGACCCTTGTCGGCCTTCTCTTCTTGTTCCACAGAAGTTTCTTCAGATACTTCACTTGGTCCTTTGGAGAGAGGCTGCTGGAACAGATCCCGGTATCTCTTGCGATCCTCCACATGCTTCGATCTCATCCTCTCTCCCAGGATCCTTAACTCTTTTCTCACTGCGGCCGCCAGCGATGGATCCAGTTGGGCAGCCTTCACGAAATCTGCTCGGGCTTCCTTCTCATTCCAAACAGCAGCATGAGCTTTTGCCCTCTTGAAGTAAGCCTTGACATTTTCTAGAAAAGAACAAAGATGGGTTTACACATTACGTTTTCCTAAACAAATCTTGCTAAATGTGATTGTTCGCAACCCTTCTCCAAAGTAGCCCTTGGTGATGACACGGGACACGGCACAGAGATAACACAAACATCTGGCAGAGCAAACACACACACACACCTCAAGCAGCCTCTGGCTGCAAATAGTCCAGCGCTGTGTACCCCAAGGCTGCACAGCAATAAATCTAATAAAGCTAGAAAGAATGCAAGGACTCTTGGGAAGTTCAAATGTCGGCACTCAACAATTCAGGAACTCAGCGTTTGTTCCTGACAAATGCCCTTCCCCACAGCGTCTCCTTAAGTTCCACATTTATGCCTTGTGAAGATGGGCAGAGCACTCTTCTCCCAAGCAGCCTGCACAGTCTACGTTGTTCTCGCCTTCTCTCCACTCTCCATGCTCTCGTATCAGGAGGGGGTGGTCCTTGCTCCTCGCCTGAGCTCTGTCTCTCATGTTCATCCTGCCCCTGTCTACAAGCTGTCCTAATCATGAAAGGCCCTTCGTCATTTTCCTCCGAAGCCAATGAAGCTGCTCCCTCGATCTCTGTCATCTCAGGTTCCAGTTCGTCTTCCCCTGCAGATTCATGCTCCAATGGGGGCATGACACCCTTTATGTTCAAGGACCATCATTATTGAGATGAGAAGCGCAAATCATACAGAAGTTATTCTGTCACACAAACAACATAACCCTATGAAAATACAGTATGGCCTCTACCACAAACTATAACGTGCAGAGGGAGTAACTTGAGGAACAGGAGGAAGAGCCATAACCAAGACAACCATCCAATGAAAGAAACAGGAGTCCAAGGTAGAAATGTAACTTGAGAAAACATCTCAGATAGGACCCTCATAAGTGATAGTTTGTGCCCAACAATGGCTAATTTCACCAAGGAAAGCAGATCAAAGTGATGGCCTTACCCTTATGTTTCTGGAGAATTTCGGTGGTGTGTTCCAACACCTCGTAGTATTCCCCTAACTCTAGCAGGCATTGGCAGTAATTCAAAACAAGGGGAGTGATGAGGTTCTCCAGTGTCAGCCATTCTTCTTCCCATGGCTTCTCCTGCGAAGAGTTCCAGAAAAGAAGAAAATGGTAACTACTCAACACTAAGGACATGAGAAGAACCCCAACCAGACCACAGGCCCATCAAAAGACGGGCACATTTTATCACATACATCCCTTAGACCGATACGCTCCCACAGAGAGGGCCTTCTCAGGGTGCCGTCGGCCGGACAATGCCGACTGGCGACACCCAGGGGAAGGGCCTTCTCTGTGGCGGGCCCTGCCCTGTGGAACGACCTACCCCCAGAACTTCGTACCATCACCGACCTCCGCCTCTTCCGCCAGTGTTTAAAAACACAACTCTTCCATCAAGCCGGCCTAACATAGCCTCCGCTGGGACTAGCCATAGATAGTTTTAATTCGGGGTTTTTAATTGGTTTTAGCGCAGGATGGGGATCTAATAGGTTTTTAAATTTTGTATTGTGTTTTTTGTATGTATTTTAATTTCCTGTGCGCCGCCCTGGGTCCTCTTGGAGAAGGACGGGATATAAATTTAATAAAATAAAATAAAATAAAAAACATGTGGTGGACTTGTGTTAAAACAAAAAAAATGGGCAAAAATACACAGGTGTCTAGAAAAGATAATAGGGAAACGACATGTACATTTTAAAACCTGAACTGTTTTTATTAGGGATGATATCAGAAACATTTGATAAAAGGAGTATGTATTTAGTATTATATGTTTTAAGTGCAGCATCAGAGGTGGGATTCAGCAGGTTCTGACCTGTTCTGGAGGACCAGTAGCAGAGGTTTTAAGTAGTTCAGAGAACCGGCAAATACCACCTCCGGCTGGCCCCGCCCCCATCTATTCTCTGCCTCTCAAGTCCCAGCTGATTGGGAGGGAATGGGGATTTTGCAGTAACCTTCTCCTGGAGTGGGGAGGAAATGGGGATTTTACAGTATCCTTCCTCCTTCCACCCCCACCAAGCCATGCCCACTAAGCCACACCCACAGAACCGCTAGTAAAATATTTTGAATCCCACCACTGAGCAGCAAGGATTATATTTGCACAACGTTGAAGATGAAGAAACACCTCAAGATGAAGAGATAATTAGGAAGATACTGGATTGTGCAGAAATGGACAGACTTACATTGAAAATTAAACAGTAAGAAGACAGGATATTATCAAACTTGGAATTTACTTTACCAATGGTTGGGGAAAAGGGGTGGAGAGTAAGAATGGTATTTGCATTGTTAAGCACATTAAATACCCAGTCAACAAGATGTTTATTAAGCACTAAGAATTGTAATTAATAGAAAATTAATAGCATTTATTTAATTAAAGAAAAACTATAACCCCATCTGTTCTATGCCCCAAAGAAATGCATTTGAGAAGCCCACATAAGCCAAAAAACGGAAGGACACTTTGATTCTCACAACAGACGAATGGCTGCAAAAGTTGATGGAATTCACAGGAACGGCTAAATTAAAAGAACTTAAAAGGCCTGCCATTATCATGATTCGCTTATAGCTCGAACAGCATTTCTTCAAAATGGAAAACGTCTTCTGCAGTCCCGACATAAGCCTAAGACTGAAAATCAGGCTTGTCAGATGCTACATCTTTTCTACCCTGCTCTACGGAGTGGAGAGTCGGCCTCTGACAGAAAGCCACTTGAAGAGGCTAGAAGCATTTGCAATGTGGATTTACAGGCGGCTGTTACGAATAAGTTGGGTTGACAAAATCAGAAAGGAGGAGGCGATGAAGCCAAGGGAAATCATCAATAGCATTAAAAAAGTGAAAGTTGGAATATTTTGAACACGTGATGAAAAATATGGCATCCTTCACTTAATCCTCCAGGAAATAATTGAAGGCAAAGGAGGTCCAGGCAGAAGAAGAACATCATGGCTTCAAAATCTAAGGGACTGGTTTAGCCAAAACTCAGCAGCACTTCTTCATGCGGCTATTGATAAAAATAGGATCACATACATCAGAGGTCTCCAACGTTTGCAACTTTAAGTCTGAAGGACTTCAGCTCCCAGAATTCTCCAGCCAGCTTTGCTGGCTGGAGAATTCTGGGAGCTGAAGTCCTTCAGACTTAAAGTTGCAAACGTTGGAGACCCCTGACCTACATGATTGCCAACATCTGATGATGGATATGGCACAAGAAGAAGAAAAGGACTGCAGGTACTTGAGAATCACGTCTAGTGAAACGGTGACCATTTCTCCAAAACTGCGTCTTACAGAAGCTGATGGAGAAAGTATTTCATATCTTAAAAGCACCTTATAAAGAAACTTTTGCTTGAGAGTGCAAATCAGAAGAACGCCTACCAAAGGTTCCCTTCCCAAGGTCTTAACATCCAACGCAGAAGTACATCATCTTATTCCATCCATCTCTCACCTTAACCTGGAGATTGCGCAAACAGATGACAGCTTCCTGATACTTCTCTGCTGCCTCCTTGAATTTCCTGGACAAGACCAGCCGGTTGCCCTCCGTGTGTAATTTTGGCACAGCAACCAACTTCTCATCATTGCTCATTGCCCAAGTGTCTCTTCTGTAGGAAGAAGGGTCCTCCACCTTGAGAAACCAGGAAAGCAATGGGGAGGGGATATAAATTCTGCTTATCCAATTTACAACCCATTGTGTCCCTCACTAACTGTTAGAATAGGTTAACCTGGTACAACAGCAAACTGGTCCATTTTAAAATGAAAACCACCAGGGAAGATACTTAAAAAATCAAGGTAGGAGTGTAAGAAGAGAGGTTGTGGAATCCAGCATAGGGAAAATTAACAGATTAATTAACAGATTAATGAACAAATTAATAGAGTTGGAAGGGACCTTGTGGGTCATCTAATCCAATCTCCACCCAAGCAGGAGACCCTACACCATTTCTGACAGATAGCAGTCCAGTCTCTTCTTGAAAGCCTCCAGTGATGAAACTCCCACAACTTCTGAAGGCAAATTCTGTTCCACGGGTGGATTGTTCTCACTGTCAGAAAATGTCTCCTTATTCCCAGGTTGAATCTCTCCTTGTTCAGTTTCCATCCATTATTCCTTGTCTGGCCTTCAGGTGCTTTGGAAAAATAGCTTGACCCCCTCCTCTCTGTGGCAGCCCCTCCAATATTGGAAGAGTGCTATCCTGTCTCCCCTGGTCCTTCTCTTCACTAGACTAGCCATGCCCAGTTCCAGAGTTTATTATGTAAGAAGTTCCACACATGTTAAGGTTGCCAAGGTTGAGAAATACTGGCCAGAACAGCTGGAAATACCTTTTGGAAGTGAACTCACTTTGAATAGCTCCATGATGAAGATGAGGGGCTGAGGTGTCCTCTGTAGCTCATCCAGATCTTCGTAGCCTGTGCTGTGGTAGTCAAACATGTTGCCCATTCCACATTGGTGGTTCTGTCTGTGGAGAGGATCTTTGCCTTCCGCAATTTGCCTCAAACCTTTGGAGACCAAAGCATACATGCCTGTATGCTGGAAACACAAAGGGGGGACAAATTAGATCAATTTGCTCACAGAAAGCGGAGCAGCAGAAGACACAATAAAGGGGGGGGGGGACAACGGAAGGGAGGTGGTCTCAGACAGCAGCAGAAAAAGGAAGCTCTATTCTAGAGAAGAGAAGAGAAGAGAAGAGAAGAGAAGAGAAGAGAAGAGAAGAGAAAATAGAATAGAGAATCCAGGAGAGGAGAGGAGAGGAATAGAGAACAGAGAATACAGGAGAGGAGAGGAATAGAGAACAGAGAATACAGGACAGGAGAGGAGAGGAGAGGAGAGAAGAGAAAATAGAATAGAGAACAGAGAATACAGGAGAGGAGAGGAGAGGAGAGGAGAGGAAAGAAGAGAAGAGAAAATAGAATAGAGAACAGAGAATACAGGAGAGGAGAGAAGAGGAGAGGAGAGGAAAGAAGAGAAGAGAAAATAGAATAGAGAACAGAGAATACAGGAGAGGAGAGGAGAGGAGAGGAGAGGAGAGGAGAGGAGAGAAAATAGAATACAGAAGGGAAAAGAAGAGAGAAGAAAGAGAATCTCCGTTTCTTGGCTAAGGGAGCCAGCATTGTCTGAAGACAATTTCTGTGGTCATGAAATTGACCTGTGGGCATGAAAAAACACTGGTACCGTTTCATCAAAGTGGTACCTATTAATCTACAGTACTTTCTTTCTCTCATGCATGCTTTGGAACTGCTACGTGGGCAGGAGCTGGAGCAAGGAATGGGAGCTCACCCCCTTGAGTGATGCTAGGGTCTTCAACCGTGGTTGGCAGCCAGCTGACAAGCTCCATGTCCTTAACCCCTGAGCCATTAAGCCCACCTTTTTACCTGGAGATACTACTCCTCTAACAGAGAGGCGGCACTGTCCATTCACACATAAGCTTCATCTTAATAACACTCACTACAGCGTCGCACCAGAACTCCGCCACCTCGTGGATCCTCATGGAGGTCAGCAACGTCTCCCACACTTCGATTTTGAACATCTTCCCCACAATGATCTCCATGGGAACCCCGCTATTCCGGCTGTCATCAATCACTGTCTGCTCAAAATCGTCTTTCAGGGTCTGGAAGTGGAAGGTGATCTGCATCGAAGGAAGATTACAGTGAATCCTGGTTGGAGGCGAGGGGACCTGCCTGGCTTTAGATATAGATCTTTGTTTCCAACGTTCAGCAGCTTTTTCTTGCTAGATGGAATCTCGATCATAATTTATGCTCCTTGCTCCTGCAGTGTGTGGATGCCATCAGCCCCTAAACACAACTTGAGCAATGCAAGAGTCTTAATCCATCCTGAGAAAACCAACCAATCAACAAATCTCTCTCCCTCTCCCTCTCCTCTCTCTCTCATTTTTTTAGTTTGAGGGTTCTGCCTTGTTGGAGCCAATCTCCCAGTTTAGGAGTCACAGCATTGAGTTCTCCTATGACCATTGGGGCTATGGATGGGACAAGAGAACCTGGAATTGTTCTCTGTCTGACTGTCTGCCTGTGTGTCTGTCTCTCATCTATGGGAGGACCCAAATTGTTGGGGGGCAAGAGGCTAACTCTGTAAATTGCTTGGAGAGGGCTGTAAAGCACTGTGAAGTGGTGTATAAGTCTAAGGGATATTGCTATTGTCTGTCCTTCCTCCTAGGTGGGCCAGAGCTGGGGCAAGGATGGGAGCTCACACCATCACATGGTGCTCGGGTCTCAAACCCAGATGGTCACTTTTCTAGCTGACGAGCTCAGCTAGAACACAGTGGTTAGAGTGCAGTACTGCAGGCTATTTCTGCTGACTGCCAGCTGCCTGCAATTTGGCAGTCCAAATCCCACCAGGCTCAAGGTTGATTCAGCCTTCCATCCTTCCAAGGTGGATAAAATGAGGAACCCAGATTGTTGGGGGCAAAATGCCGACTCTGTAAACCGCTTAGAGAGGGATGAAAAGCATTGTGAAGTGGTCTATTAGTCTAAGTGTGATTGCTAAGTGCTATCTCTCTACGCAAACATTGTTTTCTTTAAAATATTTTTTATAAACTTAGAACCTAAACACAAAGTAATATAAGTATAATTAAGTAAGTATAATCTTTATTGTCATTGTACTGAAATACAACGAAATTGGTTTTAACCTCACTGGTCCAAAATTATAGCAGAAACTAAAAAAAGAAAGAAAAAGAAAAAAATTAGCGTGTGCATGGAGTGATTGTGGTTGTATTTAAAAATCTGACAGCCCAAGGATAGAAACTATCTGTAAACCTATTTGTTCGGCTGGCTATACTTTGATGTCTTCTGCCCGATGGCAAAGAGACACTGACCAGGGCGTGAATCATCTCTGAGTATAAGAGATATAAAAGAGAAAAAAGATATAGAAGAAAAATAGGAAAGTTAGAAAGATTAAAGAAAAGGGTTTTTAAAAACCCAATATAGATTGAGAAAAAAATAAAGAATATTTCCAGAGAAACTCCACTGCAAACTGGGCATTCCCAACAAATAAGATCTGCTCTCCAAACCCACCCCCCAGCTAATATGTGGCTATTATGGCTACTTACAGTCCCCATCTTAAACTCAACATAGCTAGTAAGTGCATGTAGACATTTACCTTGCTCCCATCTTGAAAATGAGGCAGTTTCCCGTAACCTCCGTGCAAAATCTTCTTCTTGACTCCTTCCATGCTAAGGAGGTACGTTTCTTCCATAGCTTTGACGTGGTAATTCCGGCGTTCGCCTTTCCTTCAGATCTGGGCAAAGGCAATTCTTCTCTTTATTCAACAGGACGCTTCAACCTACCTCATTTCCAATTATTGTATGCCTGCGTGCCGCAACAGATATCCAAACAGTTGCAACCGACTCTAGACAACTATCTAGAAGCTCCTCGGAGCGCGAAACACTCTTTGTAGCGGCTGAGAACATCGCTTCAAAGGCTCAGCAGAAGTTTTAACGTTGGCTAATCTTCTTTCAGCCAGGTTAATACAGGATTTGCCGTCTTAAAAATTTTAAATTAGATCGAGCTAAACAAAAGGGTGCCACCAATAGCTTTCCTGAAAATACTAGAAAATTCCTACAAGGACCGCAGGCCTATGAAGACCTGGCTCTTCCCTTAAGCATCGGGATAGGATGGGGAAATTGAGCTGTAAGGATCTTTGGTCTGGTGCCTTGGGGGAGGGGGGGGGAACGGTACCTTCGTTTCCATGTTTTATGGATTGTTGTTAATCACTTAGCGCCATTGTATGAGATTGGCGGTCATGTTAAGTCCTCTAAATAAAATGTTTTGAAGGAGAAACTCAGACCTGGAATGTGTTACTCCAGCCTGTAGGTAAAACTTACACTACAGTACAGGTAATCTTCAATTTAAAGGGACGCTGTGGCTTAGTGGCTAAGACGCTGAGCTTGACGATCAGAAAGGTCGGCAGTTTGAATCCCTAGCGCTACGTAATGGACTGAGCTCACATTACTTGTCCCAGCTTCTGCCAACCTAGCAGTAAAAATGCAAGTGGAAAAATAGGAACCACATTTGGTGGGAAGGTAACAGTGTTCCATGTGCCTTTGGTGTTGAGTCATGCCGGCCACATGACCATGGAGACATCCTTGGACAGCGCTGGCTCTTCAGCTTAGAGTCAGGAACGACTAGCACATATGTGCGAGGGGAATCTTTACCTTTACCTAATCCTCAATTTATGATGTCAATTGAGCCTAAAATTTCTGCTGCTAAGCAAGGTATTCGTTAGGTGAGTTTTGCCCCATTTTACGTCTTTTGGGGCCACAGTTGTTAAGTGAATCACTGCAATTCTTAACTTAGCAACGTGGTTGTTGGGTGAAACTGGCTTTCCCATCGACTTTGCTTGTCAGAAGGTCGCAAAAGGGGATCATAGGACTCATCAGAAATCTGAGTCAATTGCCAAGTGCTGAATTTTGATTACGTGGCTATAGGAATTCTGCAATGGTATGGAAAACAGTTGTGATTTTTCTCAGTACCAGTTAACTACAAATGGTCATTAAATAAACTGTTGTAAGTTGAGAACTATATGTATGTTGCTCCATACATTTGTATTAGGCAGGGCAAAAACATTCCACCCTATGATGGAACATCTTAGACAAACTAATCCTAATTCTTCCTCCCCTTTCATTACATTTTTGGACTATTTTCTTATTCTGATTCCATACTTGGCATCTATATTTAAGCCTAAACTTTGTACATTCTAATTCCCACGAGAGCAAATCCTTTTCAAAAGATTGGCAGTCACCAAACAGGGACTCTAACACAAGGACTCTAATACTTTATCACAAACAGAATTCTCGGGAATAAAAATACCTTTGTTTCTTTCCCCCAGACCTCTAGGAAAACATTTTTTTCTAAGGCAAACCTAGATAGCATCCTAAAAAGCAGAGACATCACCTTGCCAACGAAGGTGCGTACAGTCAAGGCGATGGTTTTCCCAGTTGCAATAGATGGCTGTGAAAGTTGGACCATAAGGAAGGCTGAGCCCCAAAGAATGGAAACCTTTGAACTCTGGTGCTGGAGAAGACTCCAGCGAGTCCCTTGGACTGCAAGGCGATCCAACTGGTCAGTCTTAGAGATCAACCCTGACTGCTCTCTAGAAGGCTAGATCCTGAAGAGGAAACTCAAAGACTTTGGCCACCTGATGAGAAGGAAGAACTCACTGGAGAAGAGCCTCATGCTGGGAAAGATGGCGGGCAAAAGAAGAAGGGGACAACAGAGAATGAGGTGGCTGAATGGAGTCACTGAAGCAGTAGGCGTGAAGTTCAATGGACTCCAGAGGATGGTAGAGGACAGGAAGGCCTGGAGGAATGTTATCCATGGGGTCGTGATGGGTCAGACACAACTTTGCAACTAACAACAAGGCATGTTGGTTGGGGAAATTCTGAAAGCAGCCGTCTATACAGCTTCAAGTTGCTAAGGTAAATTTTTGCAACTATCAATTTTTGAAATTGGAGCTGTTGTGAGAATGATTGCTAGGCGGTTGGGCTATTATATCCAAAATACTTGAAGAGCATCAAATAATCGATGAAATATATTCCAAATAACAGTCTATATACAGAAAACATTGTTTTTATTCCACCACGCTCTTGAAGACAAAAACAAAAATGTGCAAAGAGGAATGTTAGGAGGCAAACTTTTCCTTCCCACCATCAGTATTTACAAAATATGCAGAGCGTTGTCAACCCTCATGCGAGAAAGAATGGATTTCATGCTATTTAAAACACTGCGACATTGGCTCATCGGAAATCGGAAAAGATGCAGAGCTGAAAAAAAGAACCAAAGATTGTCCTGAAGTGAATTTTGCTCTTGGCAATGAACACTGTTTTTGTGGCCATCTTCCAGGAAATCCTGTTCTTTGCAAGACATTCATGTTTTCTGCCTGTTTTGCACGCATGCTATTTGTAAGCCACAAATCCTGGAGCCTGGCTAGAATCTGCTGGCTGCAGCACCAAGAGACGGAACTTCTTAGTTCAACATCCGAGCTTTGAAGTTTAGAGGTTCATTTTTCCATCAGAGCTTCTAGCTGCTCTTGAAGAGATGCCAGCTGCAGAGAAAGGAGGAGAAATGGGGGGAAAAACCTATTATTAAACAATGAAATCTACAACCGCTCCCGTTTCTTCTTCAAATAAACATCCACGGATCTTTATTCCATTCATTCGCCAAGCTCTCTGTCTCTAGGCAGACAATCTTTCCTATTATTCTTACGATAATCCTTTCTTCTCACTTTTATAAAAGGTGATCTCGCTAGGTCCATAGTTTCATCACAGGTGAGCCTGAGTGGGAGAACGTGAATGGAAGCGTTTTCTGCGAAGAGATTTTGGGAACACAGCAATGAAGAAGGGAAACCTCGAGGCATTCTCCTAAAGTCATGACCCGCCTTTGATTTCCTCAGGGCTGTGTAGACGATCTCCTCATGGTTGCTGAATCTTGTCCTCATGGGTCTGTTCTCCAGCCCAGGGCACAACATAGGAGAACAAACCTGAATGCTCCAACACTGGAACTTTTTAAGATGATGTTGGATAACCATTTGTCTGAAATGGTGTAAGGTTTCCTGCCTAGGCAGGGGGTTGGACTAGAAGATCTCCAAGGTCCCTTCCACCTCTTCTATTCTATTCTATTCTATTCTATTCTATTCTATTCTAAACCCATCAGGACAAGATTCAGCAGTCCATCTGCATTAAAGACAGCAACGCCCACATTTTGGATAGAGCGGACTGCTGGTTTGAAAGAGGGCATTTGTGTCAAAATTGAACACCCCTTTCTCAACAGAGGAGGAGGGATATGACATTATCTGTCTCCAGTCAACAAGAGAGTCCTTTCAGCAGTTCTAAGAAGGCTCCACATCCTGTTGCACCACTTAGGTGACCCTGAGGACACAGAAAAACCTCCAAGTGGCCTCCATGACTCTCTAAAAAGAATGCAAAGGACCACCTGTCATTTGCAAGGAATATAAATCCTTCCATTCCTCACCATCCAGTCAGAGCTGAAGAAGCTTCTTGGATGAGAAGTGAAACATCTTCAGAGAATAACAAGAAAGTCCAGTTGCCTCCTGAAAAAAGCACCTTTGGGACAGCTGTGACCTGGATGACTGAGAATCTCCACAAACAAATCTCCTCATGGATATTTCTCAGCCATCATCAGAGCTAGTCTGAATTGCTAAAAACAACTACTCAGAAGCAATTGCATTTGTGAATTGTCTAATTCCCAAAACAAAGGTCTCTACAATCTTTTTTTTTTTTAAGAATCTATTCTGGGATTATAGATGTCAAGCATAGTTACATTCACTTGTAACTATGAAGTTGCTCTGATGAGTTGCTACTCCTACGTGCACAATGGATGAAAGTTACAAGCAGTTCAGAGCTAGTAACTTACAAGTCAAATGCTCGGTAAATACTTCGTACCCTGCAAATATTTTCCCAGGTTAGCCTACCAGTGAATGTTATGCTTCTGTGAACGTCCATCCCAGATAAAATTGCTGCACCTGGTGGGTTTCTAAAAGCTTCTTTCCACTCAGAATTTATCAAAATGGCAGAAATCTTACCTGCTGTTTCTCTCGTTCTTCTTGTTGTTTGAACTCATCCAGCACGGCTTGCAGGCGTGTCTGGGAATTAGACCGATAGGAAAGAGGTTATCTATGAGCGCAGTACTGCAGGCTCCTTCTGCTGATTGCTGGCTGACTGCAATTTGGCAGTTCGAATCTCACCAGGCTCAAGGTCGACTCAGCCTTCCATCTTTCCCAGGTGGATAAAATGAGGACCCAGATTGTTGGGGGCAAAAGGCCGACTCTGTAAACCGCTTAGAGAGGGCTGTGAAACACTGTGAAGCGGTATACAAGTCTAAGGGCCATTGCTAGTCCTGCCTTAGCATGAAAGATGGCCAGGTGATCTTGGGTCAGCCCCCATCTCTTAGCACAACCCACCTCTCATTTTTTTCTGGTATAGCACCAGAAAAATTAGATAAGCAAAATATATATTTAATATTGCATATCTTAACAGCGGCGAGAATTATATTTGCACAATCTTGGGAAAAAATGAATACCACAAGACGAAGAGATAATTAAGAAGATACTGGATTGTGCAGAAATGGACAGACTTACATTGAAGATTAAGCAGGAAGAAGACACAAAATATTTTCAAACATGGAATATGTTCTACCAGTGGTTGGGGGAAAAAAGGGGATGGAGGTTAAGAACGTAATCTGTACTGCTAAGCAAATAAAATAACCCAGCCACCAGGAGCTGGTGAGTTCTAGTCCTGCCTTAGGCATGAAAGACGGCTGGGTTATCTTGAGCACAACCCACCTCTCAAAAGGTTGTTGTTCAGGGAGAAACAGGAAGAGGAAGGAGTGTTACAGGTGTGTTCACTGCCTTGAGTTTCTGAACAATAATAAAGGTGGGATAAAAAATTAATTCCAGAGTCACCTTGAGTGCCAGATTCTCCACTTTCATGATGAGGTCTTCTTGGCGTTTCCTGCGGTCCTGGGTCTCCTGCAGCTTCCCCTTCAGGTTGTCAATTTGCTTCTGGATTCCAACCGCTACAAAGAGAGAAATAATCAACCCAAGGCTGTCCTGGTGATTGTTCTGACGGAGGCTTCCCAAGAGCATGAAGCAAATTCCTGGTCCTGAGCAAAGCCCCTTTTATTAATTGAGTGTGAATTCTACTCATTCACATCCAGCAAAGTCTTTCAAGGGCGGATTTACAGTCCCAGACCTTCTCTGGCTTGGAGAGCTGCCAGGCCGATATCTGCAAAACTTGGCAAGGAGTCTCGGCGAGTCATGAACCAATGAAGAGAACTAATTGTCTCCTGCAAACTCCACTCCCCATTCGCTCTTTTATTTCCTCTGGGAGGGGCCATTCATCGTCCACCTCCCAAGTCGACCCCTGTTCTTCAGTTGCTCCCTTCGTCTGGCAACTCTGTGCATGTGCACACTGGGAACAGTCTCCAGCTGTTCTTCTGTATCACTGATGTATGACTCTGAAGGCAGCTGATAACTGGCATATGGCTCTGGGCCCCTATCTGCCTCTGACACAGAGCCCTCCTCAGAGCCTTCCCCAGACTCCGGGACTGGCCCGTGTTCCTCCCCAACCTCCTCACTGTCCGAATCTGCTCCCAGCTTTACTGGCAGGCCACAACAGTAATAAACCCAGGGCTACCCCAAGGACCACCCAAAATCACCCAACCCCCCAGCACAGCTTCCTTTCCCACCAGCTCCTAACCGATTTGGCTGGTTCCTTCGTTCTCTTGCTGATGGGAACTGGATTCGTCCAGCTTTCCCTGCAGCCTCCTCTCCAAGTCTTCCTCTGTATCCATCACGTTCAGATCTTCGTCGTCATGGTGATCTCTCTCATCTTCATCGCTGCTGCTGCTGCTGATTTCATTAAACATCTCCCGGAGTTCGTCGCGTTCTGCTGGTTGGACAGAGAAGGAAAAAGGAGCCAATTGTTCCTCCATGTTACCCCATCGTGTCTTGCTCAGGAGACTGGCTCATCTGGTCTCTACACCCCAAGGCCCCCTCCCTTTATATAGAGCCATTTGGAGCCGCATGTGGCTCTTTTATCCCTCCGCTGTGGCTCCCTGTCGCCAGTCGGCTCCACAATTGATAGGGCTTTTGGTTAGGACAGGGAGAGGAAAAAGGATGCCGCGCTAGGAGGAGACTCTATGGTGGTGGTGGTGGGAAAGCGGACTTCCAGTCGGCAGAGAAAAACAACACTGCGCTAGGAGGAGACTCTATGGTGGGGGAACTGGACCTCCAGTTGGCTCCAGAATTGCACAGGGGACTTCTGTTTAGGCCCTTTGTGACTCTGAGTGTATTATGCCGACCCCTGGGTTAGGACTATCCTGACTGCAAAACTCCAGGGGATCACAAGGTGGCAATAGAGAGCTGGAGGAAATACTAACGCTTGGCCACCATCTAGTGGCTTTGCAAGAACTGGCAACTCTGGGATAGCATCCTAAATTGTGACCCTACCTGAAGATCCATGGCCTTGCTTATGCCCGGTCATGCCAGGAGAAGAAATATCCAGGCCTGTAAGCAGCCCATGATTCTCAGCTTCTTTCGTTTCATCTTCGGCAATCACTTCCCAGCCTGAATTCAGGCACGGTCAAGTTAAGGAAAATGTAATTAAATTCAACGGGGAACCACAGTGTCAAGAAACAGAATGTGCATTCATGTTGGATAAATTATTCTTGCATTTTTCTCACTCAATTTGATGAAGGGAAGTTCTGCTTTAGAAATGGTGCCCCAAAAAGAGAATTCCAGTCAAATTCCCATGGACGGAACGGAACGCCTCCGACTTACCATATTTTTCAAAAAAGAGGCTGAAAATCTGGGTGCGTCTTATACACTGAATACACTGAATACTTGGGAAAGCCTGCAAAGTGTAAAAAGGTTGTTTTTTTAAAAAAAATCTACCTCTTCAAAATCATGCTGCGTCTTATACTCTGGTGTGTCTTATAGTCCGAAAAATATGGTGCTTACAAGGTGGTTAAGTAGCAGGTTGATGCCTTTAGTGGCTTTCCATACTACTCAAACTCACAGAAAGTTGTAATGGAAAAAAAAAAACCAATTCCTGGGGACAATTCCAAGGTTGTCTGTGAGAAATTGTCTGAAAATTTCAGGCACCTGGGTTGGAAATTTCATCACATTTTTAAAAATTGGGTGAAACATTTCTAAAGCCCTTTGATGCCCGAGTTTAGGTGGTTCCCCGTTTTCTAGTAGTAGCCAAGCATGGTGTGAAGTTCCCAAGAGATGACCTAATTAATTTACAAACCTCGAGACAAAGTTCAAAAGAACCCCATTCATTTATTAGGATCTTGGCATGTTCTTCTGAAGAGCCTGTGTCATAAATCACATTCACCAACAAGGTGGTAGAAATATGAGATCCGACTCTGGCCGAAAGTATGCAAGGAATCTTCCCTCCAATGCCAACCTGATAATAGTCATGGCAACGCTTTACAAATTGACACATGGGTAGTTCCCCACTACAGATAGTTCTCAATTTACAACTAGATATTCATTTAGTGACCGTTCAAAGTTACAAAGGGCCTGAAAAAAGCGACTTAGGACCGTTTTACCCGCTTGCTGCCTCGTGTTCAAGTGATCAAAATCCAGGCACTTGACAACTGGCATGTACTTACGACAGTTGCACTGTCCCTGGGGTCATGCAATCACCATTTGTAAACTTTTCCAGCAGGGTTTCGACAAGTCAACAAGAAGCTGGATTTGCTGAACGATCCCATGGTTCACTTAACAACTTCCGTGATTTGCTTAACAACAGTGGCCAAAAAAAAGAGCCATAAAGTGAGGCGAAACTCACTTAACGACAGCCTCGCTTAGCAGAATGGAAATCTGGGGCTCAATCGTGGTCTTCATTCAAGGACTGGCTGTATTGTGAATTTTGTTGCATGTGTAAACTGTGCATACGTGTACGACGACAATAAAGCAAAGTATTTGTTTCAAAGCAAATTTTAACGGAGGGGGAAAAGGATACGGACACTGACGGCTTCGGCATCTGTGCTGAGAAGGCGCTTCACTTCTTTCTCTACATCTGGAGACTCGATATACTGCGACAGAGAAAAGAAGAAAAAGAGAGAGATTGTATAGTACCAGCTGAGTTCTTGTCTCTGGAGCACTTTAGGAGGTTCTCTAAAATGTTCAAAAATATGTCTAGCAAATGTTGGAAGTGTAACCCAAAAATGGGCACATACTACCCTATGTGGTGGGACTGTGTCGAAACAAAAAGAAAAAAAAGAAATTGGGCAAAAATACATAAAAATACATCTGAGATGCATGGTTGCCACATCATCTCGGGGCTTGGGTGCAACTTAAGAAGGTAGACAATTAAGTGCTCTGGAGCTGTGACCTGAGTAGCTGCTTCTGGGTGGGAATACCTACTGGGCCCCACCTCCAAGCTCCTGAGATTTCATCCCTTCCTCTTGAAGGCAAGGTGTCCTTCTGCATTGACCCTGTTTCCCCATCTTTTCCAGTCCCCCCCCCCCCCCTCTCTCACACACACGAATAAAACCTGGAACAAGGAATGCAGGATATGTGGTGTATTGTTTGTTTCCTAGTATGATTTGATTGGTTATTTGTACGCTAAGACTATCCCTAAGTGTTGCACCTTATGATTCTTGAATGTATTCTATTTTTTTATGTACACTGAAAGCTTACGTACCAAAGACAAATTCCTTGTGTGTCCAATCACACTTGGCCAATAAAGAATTCAATTCAATTCAATTCAATTCAATTCAATTCTATTCTGAGATCACATGCACCAAAGACAAATTCCTTGTGTGTCCAATCACACTTGGCCAATAAAGTATTCTATTCTATTCTATTCTATTCTATTCTATTCTATTCTATGATCACATGCACCAAAGACAAATTCCTTGTGTGTCCAATCCCACTTGGCCAATAAAGAATTCTATTCTATTCTATTCTATTCTATTCTATGATCACATGCACCAAAGACAAATTCCTTGTGTGTCCAATCACACTTGGCCAATAAATTCTATTCTATTCTATTCTATTCTATTCTATTCTATTCTATTCTGAGATCACATGCACCAAAGACAAATTCCTTGTGTGTCCAATCACACTTGGCCAATAAATTCTATTCTATTCTATTCTATTCTATTCTATTCTATTCTATTCTATTCTATTCTATTCTGAGATCACATGCACCAAAGACAAATTCCTTGTGTGTCCAATCACACTTGGCCAATAAAGTATTCTATTCTATTCTATTCTATTCTATTCTATTCTATGATCACATGCACCAAAGACAAATTCCTTGTGTGTCCAATCCCACTTGGCCAATAAAGAATTCTATTCTATTCTATTCTATTCTGAGATCACATGCACCAAAGACAAATTCCTTGTGTGTCCAATCCCACTTGGCCAATAAAGAATTCTATTCTATTCTATTCTATGATCGCATGCACCAAAGACAGATTCCTTGTGTCCAATCCCACTTGGCCAATAAATAATTCTATTCTATTCTATTCTATTCTATTCTATGATCACATGCACCAAAGACAAATTCCTTGGGTGTCCAATCCCACTTGGCCAATAAAGAATTCTATTCTATTCTATTCTATTCTATTCTATTCTATGCTATTCTATTCTGAGATCACATGCACCAAAGACAAATTCCTTGTGTGTCCAATCCAACTTGGCCAATAAAGAATTCAATTCTATTCTATTCTATTCTATTCTATTCTATTCTATTCTGAGATCACATGCACCAAAGACAAATTCCTTGTGTGTCCAATCACACTTGGCCAATAAATTCTATTCTATTCTATTCTATTCTATTCTGAGATCACATGCACCAAAGACAAATTCCTTGTGTGTCCAATCACACTTGGCCAATAAATTCTATTCTATTCTATTCTATTCTATTCTATTCTATTCTATTCTGAGATCACATGCACCAAAGACAAATTCCTTGTGTGTCCAATCCCACTTGGCCAATAAAGAATTCTATTCTATTCTATTCTATGATCACATGCACCAAAGACAAATTCCTTGTGTCCAATCCCACTTGGCCAATAAATAATTCTATTCTATTCTATTCTATTCTATTCTATTCTATTCTATGATCACATGCACCAAAGACAAATTCCTTGGGGGTCCAATCCCACTTGGCCAATAAAGAATTCTATTCTATTCCATTCCATTCTATTCTATTCTATTCTATTCTGAGATCACATGCACCAAAGACAAATTCCTTGTGTGTCCAATCACACTTGGCCAATAAAGAATTCTATTCTATTCTATTCTATTCTATTCTATTCTATTCTATTCTATTCTATTCTGAGATCACATGCACCAAAGACAAATTCCTTGTGTGTCCAATCACACTTGGCCAATAAAGAATTCTATTCTATTCTATTCTATTCTATTCTATTCTATTCTGAGATCACATGCACCAAAGACAAATTCCTTGTGTGTCCAATCACACTTGGCCAATAAATTCTATTCTATTCTATTCTATTCTATTCTATTCTATTCTGAGATCACATGCACCAAAGACAAATTCCTTGTGTGTCCAATCCCACTTGGCCAATAAAGAATTCTATTCTATTCTATTCTATGATCACATGCACCAAAGACAAATTCCTTGGGGGTCCAATCCCACTTGGCCAATAAAGAATTCTATTCTATTCTATTCTATTCTATTCTATTCTGAGATCATATGCACCAAAGACAAATTCCTTGTGTGTCCAATCCAACTTGGCCAATAAAGAATTCTATTCTATTCTATTCTATTCTATTCTATTCTATTCTGAGATCACATGCACCAAAGACAAATTCCTTGTGTGTCCAATCACACTTGGCCAATAAAGAATTCTATTCTATTCTATTCTATTCTATTCTATTCTATTCTGAGATCACATGCACCAAAGACAAATTCCTTGTGTGTCCAATCACACTTGGCCAATAAAGAATTCTATTCTATTCTATTCTATTCTATTCTATTCTATTCTATTCTATTCTATTCTGAGATCACATGCACCAAAGACAAATTCCTTGTGTGTCCAATCACACTTGGCCAATAAAGAATTCTATTCTATTCTATTCTATTCTATTCTATTCTGAGATCACATGCACCAAAGACAAATTCCTTGTGTGTCCAATCACACTTGGCCAATAAATTCTATTCTATTCTATTCTATTCTATTCTGAGATCACATGCACCAAAGACAAATTCCTTGTGTGTCCAATCCCACTTGGCCAATAAAGAATTCTATTCTATTCTATTCTGAGATCACATGCACCAAAGACAAATTCCTTGGGGGTCCAATCCCACTTGGCCAATAAAGAATTCTATTCTATTCTATTCTATTCTATTCTATTCTATTCTATTCTGAGATCACATGCACCAAAGACAAATTCCTTGTGTGTCCAATCCCACTTGGCCAATAAAGAATTCTATTCTATTCTATTCTATTCTATTCTATTCTATTCTGAGATCACATGCACCAAAGACAAATTCCTTGTGTGTCCAATCCAACTTGGCCAATAAAGAATTCTATTCTATTCTATTCTATTCTATTCTATTCTATTCTGAGATCACATGCACCAAAGACAAATTCCTTGTGTGTCCAATCACACTTGGCCAATAAATTCTATTCTATTCTATTCTATTCTATTCTATTCTGAGATCACATGCACCAAAGACAAATTCCTTGTGTGTCCAATCCCACTTGGCCAATAAAGAATTCTATTCTATTCTATTCTATGATCACATGCACCAAAGACAAATTCCTTGTGTCCAATCCCACTTGGCCAATAAATAATTCTATTCTATTCTATTCTATTCTATTCTATGATCACATGCACCAAAGACAAATTCCTTGGGGGTCCAATCCCACTTGGCCAATAAAGAATTCTATTCTATTCCATTCTATTCTATTCTATTCTATTCTATTCTGAGATCACATGCACCAAAGACAAATTCCTTGTGTGTCCAATCACACTTGGCCAATAAAGAATTCTATTCTATTCTATTCTATTCTATTCTGAGATCACATGCACCAAAGACAAATTCCTTGTGTGTCCAATCACACTTGGCCAATAAAGAATTCTATTCTATTCTATTCTATTCTATTCTATTCTGAGATCACATGCACCAAAGACAAATTCCTTGTGTGTCCAATCACACTTGGCCAATAAATTCTATTCTATTCTATTCTATTCTATTCTGAGATCACATGCACCAAAGACAAATTCCTTGTGTGTCCAATCCCACTTGGCCAATAAAGAATTCTATTCTATTCTATTCTATGATCACATGCACCAAAGACAAATTCCTTGGGGGTCCAATCCCACTTGGCCAATAAAGAATTCAATTCTATTCTATTCTATTCTATTCTATTCTATTCTATTCTATTCTATTCTGAGATCATATGCACCAAAGACAAATTCCTTGTGTGTCCAATCCAACTTGGCCAATAAAGAATTCTATTCTATTCTATTCTATTCTATTCTATTCTATTCTATTCTATTCTATTCTATTCTGAGATCACATGCACCAAAGTCAAATTCCTTGTGTGTCCAATCCCACTTGGCCAATAAAGTATTCTATCCTTGACTCAAATTTCCAATTGTGTTTTACATTTGGTCTCTGGCTTCCGTAAACAATAGATCTTGAAGGCTCACGTACATGACTCACCTTCTTCTTAGCCGTCTTTCGGAACCGCCTCTTTCGGACGTTCTTCAACGGGAGCGTAACTGCAAAAAGAAAACAAATTAATTGGCAAAGGGAAGATGGAACAGGAGGGGGAAAACCAACTGGTCTTTGGGGATGTAGAAGAGATGCTAGCATTCCGAACCAAAGATAGGAAGATCCAATGGGTCTCAACAACCTTCATGATGGGTTGTGGCCTGACAGCAGCCAACGGAGGTGGCAGCAGATTCGGACAGTGAGGAGGATGGGGAGGAACATGGGCCAGAGCCATATGCCAGTTATCAGCTGCCTTCAGAGTCAGATATCATTGAGGCAGATGAACAGCTGGAGCCTGTTCCCAGTGTGCGCATGCGCAGAGTTGCCAGAGGAAGGGAGCAGCTAAAGAACAGGGGTCAACTTGGGGGTAAGGCCACTGTTGGACGATGAAAGGCCCTCCCAAAGGAAATAAAAGAGGAGCGAAAGGGGAGTGGAGTTTGCAGGAGACAATTATTTCGCTTAATTGGTTCATGATTCTCCGAGACTCCTTGCCAGGTTTTGCAGATATCGGCCTGGCAGCTCTCCAACCCAGATGAGGTCTGTGACTGTGAATCCTCCCTTGAAAGACTGTGCTAGAGCTACTCACTGCCATGATTCCAGATAAACTTCTTCTCTCGGTCTTTATCCTTCTTCTTGTTGGCTCTAGCGTCAGTACTAACGGATGGTTCCTCCAAAGGAGGGTAGAGATCTCCATCCACAGTGCACACCAGCATCTGAACTCCGCAACAGAATGAAAGAAAAAATGACTCTTATCAGAGAGAAATTGAGAAGGTGCAAAAAAAGCCCAAGGAAAGTTCTGTCAGATCAAAGTAGAGCAGGGGTGTCCAAACTTGGGAACTTTAAGACTTGTGGACTTCAACTCCCAGAATTCCCCAGCCAGCATTCGCTGGCTGGGGAATTCTGGGAGTTGAAGTCCACAAGTCTTAAAGTTCCCAAGTTTGGACACCCCTGAAGTAGAGGCTTGCTCAGTTCAGTCTTGTCAGAGTGGTCAATCAACCAGTTATCAGTGAGAAATTCATGATAGGAGCTCAGCATTGGAGACAGACTCTAATATTAACAGATTCACAGAGTTCTTCCAACTTGCAGGTCATCGAGTCCTCCCTGCCCAAGCAGGAGACCCTACATCTGCCTCTACCTGGGACTGAACTCACAACCTCCTGATTGGGAGGCGAGAGCTCCACCTCTAGGCCACAGTCGTCAGAGCGACTCTGAATCTTCATAGCTAGTTGTCACAGCCTTTTTTTTCCCATCCCCCATCTTGGAATCCTAGTGGACAACCATTTAAATATGAGCCAGCAGTGTGCAGCAGCTGCCAAAAAAGCCAACACAGTTCTAGGCTGCATAAACAGAGGGATAGAATCTAGATCACGTGAAGTGTTAATGCCACTTTATAGTGCCTTGGTAAGGCCACACTTGGAATACTGCATACAGTTTTGGTCACCACGATGTAGAAAAGACGTGGAGACTCTAGAAAGAGTGCAGAGAAGAGCAACCAAGATGATTAGGGGACTGGAGGCTAAAACATATGAAGAACGGTTGCAGGAACTGGGTATGTCTAGTTTGATGAAGAGAAGGACCAGGGGAGACATGATAGCAGTGTTCCGATATCTCAGAGGGTGCCACAAAGAGGAGGGAGTCAAACTATTCTCCAAGGCACCTGGGGGCAGAACAAGAAGCAATGGGTGGAAAATAATCCAGGAGAGAAGCAACTTAGAACTAAGGAGAAATTTCCTGACAGTTAGAACAATTAACCTCTGGAACAGCTTGCCTCCAGAAGTTGTGAATGCCCCAACCCTGGAAGTCTTTAAGATGTTAGATAGCCATTTGTCTGAAATGGTATAAGGTTCCTGCCCACGCAGGGGGTTGGACTAGAAGACCTACAAGGTCCCTTCCAACTCTGCTATTGTATTGTATTGTATTAAGTTGTCCAATTTCCTTCCAAGCTTCTATCAATCCAGAACTGATGGGAGTTTTAAGCTCCAAGGTGGCAGTTTATTAGAAATCCCGCGCCCTCAAAGAACTGCTAATATCAACTGTATTCCATAACTATTTGTGGTTTGGGGGGGGGGGGGGAGATAATAATTACAGATTTAAGAGGGGAATTGAAAAGGAAGATATGCCTATGGAAATGAAAAGCAAATGCATCTTGGCTGAGCTTTCTGATCGGCGGAGGGCATCTACCTGGCAAATGTCAGCCGTCTTGTAGAAGGTCTTCTTATCGATGGTTTTCAAGCTTTCCATGGTGCAGGGCAAGTCCACCAACTTGGCAGCTAAGGGGACACGGTCCACTCGCACAATCCCGTGACGCCCATCCGCTGCAAAAACAGGGGAATGGGAGAATTGCTATGTCAGGGGTGTCAAACTCCAGGTGCTTAGAGCTGGCCTGCCCTGAAAAAACAGTGAATGACCAGCCCAGGGTGCCTCTGTGCGCAGCCTCTCCGAGCTCCGATTTTGCTGGCAGAGGGCTGCAGGAGGCTGTCATAGTCGAAAACGGAGCTCATGAAGGCCATGCACCCCAGCTCCATTTTTGCTGGCAGAGGGCTGCAGGAGGCCATCACAGCTGAAAACGGATGTCGAACTGGCCGCGCCCCCCCCTCCACCGAGGTCAAACACAACCCTGATGTAGCCCTCAATGATATAGAGTTTGACACCCCTGTGGTATGTGGTACTTATGAAACAGTCAACAGTTAAGTACTTTATATTATCAATCAGCCAATAACCGTTGTCTAGGTATTTATTTACAGGGGAAAAATGTCTGGACCAAACGTAATTTCTAATGTTGGGGTTTCTCCCTTACCAGAGGGAGCCCCCTTGTGGAGGACTGTGAAGCCGTTACCAAGACAATTCCACTGCACCGTACACTAGAATCCATTTTAAGGCACAACAGGCTCTATCTTAACAGAGCACACCTTAGTGGTGTCTTACCCCCACAGTATTTTTTTTCTTTATTCTTTTATGTTACAGCTAATCCTCGACTTACAACCAGAATTGAGCCCAAAATTGCCATTAAGTGAGACCATTGAGTTTTGCCCCGTTTTATGACTTTTCTTGCCACAGTTGTCAACTGAATCACTCCGTTGTGAAGTTAGTGATACCATTGTCAAGTGAATCGGGCTTCCCCATTGACTTTGTCAGGAGGTCACAAAAGCTGATCAGATGACCCGGAGACACTGCAACTGTCATAAGTACATGCCAGTTGCCAAGCTTGTGAATTTTGATCCCGCGACCAATGGGATTTTGCTTTCACAAGGGTGAAAAACAGTCACAAAAGTCACCTTTTTCAGTGGGGGCTGTAACTCAGGGACGACCTGTACCTGATTTTTATTTTATGTTTGTGTTTCTTTATATGTTTTCTCTCTGTCTAAAAAAAAAGGAAGAAATGAAAAGCGGCTGATATTGTCAGGCTTCCAAATAGCCATCTTTTATTTTGGATCTTTGGCCTGCCAGTTGTCCCCTTACCATGCAATTCAATCGTGAGCCGGTCCTTCAAGTTGACGCTCCCAGACTGAACAGCCCTCCTTACCGTAGAAGCATATTCCTAAGCAGAGAGGCAGCGAGAACCAGGATCAAGGGACCATTACAGACATAACCAGGAATGACAGCAAGATGGTAGATGATGTTAGCATTTACTCATTGGGGTTGGACTAGAAGACCTCCAAGGTCCCTTCCGACATTCTGTTTATTCTATTCTATTCTCATCTATTCTATTCTTTCTTATTCTAGTCTATTCTTTCTTTATTTCTATACTTTCTTATTCTATTTCTATTCTTTCTTATTCTACTTCTTTCTTATTCTGTTTCTTACACTGTTCTATTCTTATTCTATTATTCTTATTCTATTTCTATTCTTTCTTATTCTATTTCTATTTTATTCTTTCTTATTCTATTTCTATTCTTTCTTATTCTATTTCTACTCTTTCTTATTCTATTCCTATTCTACCCTAATTATTTCTTATTCTATTTCTACTCTTTATTTTATTTCTTATTCCGTTCTATTTTATTCTAGCCTATTCTTTCTTATTCTATTTCCATTCCATTCTATTCTTTCTCATTCTCTTTCTAATTCTGTTCTATTCTGTTCCTATTTTATTCTTCTATTCTATTCTTCGGGTCACTTACCGGAGGCAGCCGCAAAACAAACTGGCTCTCTAACTCGTGGGGGATGTTATCCTTGTTCTTGGTCATCCTCACTTCTTAAGAGATTGAGGAGACAAGAAAAAAACACAGTTACCCGACCGTTTCACAAGCGCTTTTCCTGAGCACTGCTACTTGCTGAGCTGCTAGCAATCACACAACAGCAGTGCACACCAACGTATTCCATCCAGAAGCACCTTATCGGAGAGAACCAAGGTGTTACCCATAAGGTGAAGCTAATGTCTATGAGAATTCTTTCGCACTCTCCTCCTTCACCCGCATCAAGAGGCTCTTTAGTTCCTCTTCACCTTATGCCATTAGAGTGATATCATCTGCATATCTGAGGTTGTTGGTATTTCTCCCGGCACTCTTAATTCCAACTTTTGATTCATCTAGCTCCGCCTTTCTCATGATGTGCTCTGCGTATAAGTTAATGTTTGCACAGCTTCAAAAAAGGACAACTGAGGGATCTGTTCCACTCTCTTCCCCTCCCTGCCCACCTTAAGCAAGCAAGCAAAGTGCCTTCTTAGCTCTTTCAAATAAGGTGCCTCTGGGAGGACAGAAGTACAGATTTGGAGCATTACGGAGAACACAGTGTAACTCGGTTGTCTGAAGCGTGAAAATGCAGACGCTGGAGAAAAGATCCTGCCACTTGCTGGAGCATGTAAAGGAAGGAAAGATCCGCTCCCATTAAATTAGTACTGTAACAAGAACAATTCGATCCTTGTTCATAAAAGCTGGCCAAGCACAGCCCACACACACACACACACACACACACACACACACACACACACACAGACAGACAGACAGACACCAGGAGTCTGCAGTTCTCCTGGGCATCGTTTTAGAAAAGCAGAATAGCTTTTTGCACCAAAATCAGCACATCTTCTAGAGAGAGCGCTAAAGACCCACCACCAGAGAAACGTAAAACAAACGCATTACTTGCAGACGCCATTCCTCCTCTTCTTGCTCCTCGCAAAGGTTTATAAAAACTTGTATCATTCAAAAATACTAAACGTGAATGCAAAGAAAGAGAGTTAAAAAGAAACCAGGGATTATCTGCAGATCAACGTATTGCTGTGTAGGGGGTTTAAACACATCATAGGGTCTTTCTTCTGTTCTTGGAATGAGAGGTTTTATTTCTGTAACAAAAAGCATACAGGGGCACTTCCTTGAATCTGTCTCCTATAGAACTTCATATCAGGAATATCTCACCTGCCAATCAGGAGATTCCTCAGCCCTGCGGCATTTATCTACCCAGCAGCAGCAAAAATGGAAGTGGCACAAGCCAAAAGGGTATTTTTAATTTATAAAGAAATAATTTGGGAGAGGAATGTGGTTCTGTAGGCCAGATCCAGGATTGCAAAGGGGCAAGACTATGTGGAACCCTCCTGCATCAAACCTTGAAACTAAACAGGTTTGGTTGAACCATGATTTAGAAGTAATCCAGAATTGCCTGGACTCAGACATATGCCAGCTAGAAGGACCAGTGCAGGCTGCAGGGCCACATGCCTTCCTGGGACAGAAAGCTCCCTTCCCCACCTCTCAAGCATCTCAGCATCTCTCTAGAGTCTCGACTTATGGTATAGGTTCTCCTGCTTGAGCAGGGGGCTGGACTACAAGACCTCCAGGGTCCCTTCCAACTCATTCTATTCTATTCTAAAATTTAACTCAGTATTTCCCATTCAGGGCAGCTTTAAGACAAGTGGACTTGAGAGGACCTTGGTGCTCTCTGAGCTTGATTGTTTTCTTTGCAGACATTTCATTACCCAACTAGGTAACATCATCAGTGTTACAAGGGAAGGGGGGGGGGGCTGCAGAAGGGAGGAAGAGAACTGTGGGGTCCTTGGTTTGAGCTTGGTTGTGACTTATGATGACGTTTCATGACCCAACTAGGTAACACCATCAGTGCTAGTGAGGAATGGGATTCGCTCACAGTTGATATTATCTTGCCCTGTCAATGTCGTTGGGACCAAGAATCCCACTTCGTTCCGACCCCCAGCTACCAATAGCCTCCTTTACCCATACAGCTGGACTTCAACTCCCAGAATTCCCCAGGAAGGAGCCCTCCCCCACCCTCAGCCGCTTTAGAACTGGGGGATTCTGGGAGTTGAAGTCCGCCCGTCTTAAAGCTGCCAAGCTGGAGGAAATCCTGGTGGGAAAGGATGGAAAAAAACAACCTCGACCCCAAAACTAAGAAAAAAGAAGCCTCGACCCCCCCCCACAAACACATGGAGGAGGGGAGGAAGGGGGGCTTTGAACCCCCAAAACCATGGAAACCCACCCACCCCCAAAAAAACCCACATACTGGGGGCGCCTAGGAGACCGAGGCCCCCAGGCTGCTCCAAAGGGGCCTCTTCCGGGGGTCTGTCCCTCGTTGGGGCAGGGCTGGGGCTGGGGGCTTGCCGAGGGACCCCGCGGGAAGCCAAGCCGGGTCTCCCGCAGGCGGGACTCACCTGCCGCCGGTTGCTGGACCGCCCAAGATGGGGAAGCGGAAGCGGAAGCGGCGGGGCCGCGGCCAGAAAGGGAGGGAGGGAGGAAGGGAGAGGAGGAGGGGGAATCTTCTGCGCATGCTCGTCGCTTGTCCTGGAGTGACATCAGCGCTGTCTTCTGTCCCGATCGGGGTCGCCGGAGTTGCTCGCTTTTCCCTCCTTTTTGGGGAAGGGTCGCTTCGGTTTGGGGTGAGTTGGGAAGGAGGGGGAGGAGGAAAGGAGCCTGGGGTTGGAGGAGGGGGGGCGTGGTCATCGTGTCTGGGGTGGCGGCGGCGGCAATAGAATAGAATGGAGTAGAGCTGGAAGGGACCCTGGAGGTCATCTAGTCCAGCCCCCTACTCACGCGGGAGACCCTGTACCAATGTAGAGAAGTGGCTGTCTCTGGAGTCTTCTTAAAAAGCATCCAGTGAGGGAGGCGGGGGTGGGCGCAGTTGGGATGGGGCGAGGCTCAAAAGGCTGGAAGGGAGACAGAGCAGCCTCGGTCTTCCCCTGGAGCCTTCCTTTGGACTACAGTACCCATCGTGCCCAGGCAAGGAGGTATGGCCAGGTGGAGGGAGAGCGCCTCGAACTGAGACCCTGAAAGGTCCTCTGTTGGTCCAACCATGTGTGGGAAAGTATTCCTAAGAATATAGAATATATTCCTCTCTCTCTCTTTCTTTCTCTCTCCCTCTGTCTCTCTCTCCCTCTCTTTCTCTCTCTTTCTGTCTCTCTCTCTCTGTCTGTCTCTCTCCCTCTCTGTCTGTCTCTCCTCCCCCACACACACACCTATATATCATCTCTAATCCTATAGAGAGAGAGAAAGTCTATAGAATATAGAGTAATAGGGTTGGAAGGGACCTTGGAGGTCCTCTAGTCCAGCCCCCTGCTCGAGCAGGAGACCCTATATCAAACTGGATAAATGGCTCTCTGGTCTCCTCCTGAGCACCCACCCCCTCTGGAGATAAGCCTGCCATTCAGATAGCTGTCAAGAGACCCGGGGAGCGGAACCACATTTGCCCACAATTCAAAAGAGAGAATGGAAAAGCTAAGAAGAGCAGACACACCTGTCCGGTAACGAACACACACAGATTAAGCAGGGATTAAACACCAGGCAACAGGTAGAAAACAAGAGCGTGACCAAGGGCAAAACACCCAACACTGGCAGTTATATACATAGGGAGCCAGCCCCAACACCCCCCAGCAATTGATGACGTTACTTAGTATTGTAATGAAAAGTCTGCAAGCAAACAACCAAGCTCAGGGACGACTCTACTGTCCTGAACCACAGATAGTCTCTTGTATTGGAGTATTCGTAATGTCAGGATGGTCCATTGCTACCCAATTCTGGTTTCAAATGGGGCAGAAAGGAGAGGTGATTGGAAATGACTTGCCTGGGTTGTATTTATTCTTGAAGATATTTATATATATTGAAGGGAGGGCCCACTTCCTCTCTCCCGATCCCTTCTGCTGCTTTGGGACCAAGGATCCTTGGCCTTGGGAAACTGACACGCACCTGCCTTAAATTACATCACGGAAACCCTAGTGCTTCAGTAAACCTAAACCAGAACATTTCACAAAATTGCCACACCCCTGAACTATTAGGAAAGTTTCATATCTCAGCGTATTTTCATGTCGATGTAGCTCGGATGTGGGTGGATGACTATGGAATGGTTAATTAATGAGTCACTTTCAGAAGGTCTAAAGACAGCATTTGTTTGGATAGATCTAATTTCTCTCCGGCTTTTTCTTTCAAAACCATCCAGATGGGGACCTTCACGGGACATTACGAATTCTACGTGGGTTTGGGTTTGGCTATCGCCTCCAGCCTATTTATTGGAAGTAGTTTTATCCTCAAGAAGAAAGGACTTCTCCGACTGAGTGGCCGAGGGGCCGTCAGAGCAGGTAAGGGCAGATGTGGAACAGCAGCATTTAAATATCGTTGGGAGTTGTAGTCCTCTGGAGCAGGGGTCTCCAACCTTTGCAACTTTAAGTCTGAAGGACTTCAGCTCCCAGAATTCTCCAGCCAGCAAAGCTGGCTGGAGAAGTCTGGAAGCTGAAGTCCTTCAGACTTAAAGTTGCAAAGGTTGGAGACCCCTGCTCTGGAGGGCTTTCTAGGAGAATTGTTCTGAGGAAATTGGAAAAGCACGATTCCTGAAGTTAGGGGCAGGATTGGAGGAGGTGTATGTAATTAATCTGTTTTGGGAAAAAAGCAAGATGGATCTACTCATCCCAAAAAATTGCACAGCGTGTTGTCTGAAGAAGCTTTCTTGGATGGGTAGTAAAACGTTTTCAAAGAAAAAAACCAAGAAACAAGAAAAGTCGCTTTTTGGAAAAAGCACTTGTTGGCGTAGATTTTACGATGCTGCGTAATAAATGGCAATCATTATTTTCTTTAATCTTAAAATTTGGAAGCTTTTAAGTATTGCTTATAGGGGATGCGGTGGCTCAGTGGCTAAGACGCTGAGCTTGTCGATCAGAAAGGTTGGCAGTTTGAATCCCTAGTGCCTTGTAACAGAGTGAGCTCCCGTGACTTGTCCCAGCTCTTGCCAACCTAGCAGTTGGAAGACATGTAAAAAATGCAAGTAGCGCCTACTATAGACCAATGGACGCAGAAGATGGCTGGATTTGCTGAAATGGCGAAAGTTTCAGCTTTTTTAAAGGACCAGATGCAAGAGACTTATGCACAGGAGTGGGAAAAGTGGATTGATTATATACAAAACAAATATCAGACTAGAAAATATTGTGTAGCTTTTAGCTGACGGAGATTAGATGAATAAGGTAGTCAGCAGGGGGTAGAATATGAAGGGAATGAATAACATATATTGTGTTTGGAATTACTAGGGTTGCATATGACGGAAGTCACAGGGTTGGGGGGGGAAGGGGAGGTTGGGGAGGGTTAGGGAGGATATGGGAGGGAACTATACTGATATTTGATTTATGTATTTCAGGTTGAAAGAGGGGGGGGGAAAGGATATAATATTTGGTCGTGATTTATGTAGTTTATGTTGGGGGAGGGGGGTAAAGGGATATAATATTTGTACCTGATTTATGTTTTTTTATGTTGGGGGAAGGGGGGGTAAAAAAGAAGGGGGGAAATTTGTTGGTGAAAAACTTTTTCAATAAAAAAAAAGAAATTGGTATCTGTCACTTTAAAAAAAATGCAAGTAGAAAAATAGGAACCACCTTTAGTGGGAAGGTTACAGCGCTCCGTGCACCTTTGGGGTTTAGTCCTGCCAGCCACATGACCACAGAGACGTCTTCGGACAGTGCTGGCTCTTCGGCTTTGAAATGGAGATGAGCACCGCCCCCTAGAGTCAGGAACGACTTGCACATATGTGGGAGGAGAACCTTTACCTTTCCTTTAAGTATTGTTTGATGCTTAAGGAATGTCATAGTTTTCTCTCTTTTTTTGGGATCACTTTTTGTTTTATAGTTTTTACATGCTTTCTTTAACCTCCACTTCTGTGCATTATCTTCAGTAAAACTTTTTAAAGTCATATGCACTGTTTGGTTTTGTTTTAAACCCACTGGATTCCACTGCCTAGTCTCCTAGATCTGTTGAATCTTTGCTCAGACCAGGTTCTGCGATCCACTTTCTCCATTTCTGACTGCTTTTTGTTTTTCCCCAGGCCTGGGAGGTCATGCGTATCTGAGGGAATGGCTCTGGTGGGGAGGCCTAATATCCAGTAAGTACATCTTGTGACTCCCCTCCCTTCCCGTAAATATTTTAATTTAGAAGGCCAGTGGCAGTATGTCAACATTCTTGAAGGAAGGAACTTCCTCTCCCATAAACCTTGCTAAGAAATCTACAAAAGCGATTACCATCCCATTTAAATATTGTCGTTCTTTTAGGGGCACCATCAAACTAGACGACTCGCAAACACACAAAGGGAATTTCACGGATGTGCTTCCGGTTGTCAGATTAGTTATTTGCTCCTTACCCCGCTGTTGTGGCCCAGCTGGCTCCGGATGAGCTGCTGATGGATTCCTCTAGTGAGGAGTCCTATGAGTCGGCTCTAGAGGAAAAAACCCAGTTTGTCCCGGATGTCAGGCTAAGGATTGAGAGGAGGCAATTAGCAGAACGACGCCATCGGAGATAATCAGTATCAGCTGCCTAATTGCCTGGCCCTTCCCAAGAGGCTTTAAAAGAAATCTTCTGTGAAGAGTAGGTTTGAAGGAAACAACAGAGAAGCTACAGAGTCGGAGAATTGTGTCGTGTAATCTTTCAGTCTAGTTCAGGTTAGTTCAGGCAAGCTGCCAAGTATCAATCAGTTTAGCCATTTGTCTTGTGAAGGAGGGAGTCAGAACACCTGCCCAATGGATGCCCTGGCACCAACCCACTTTGTATCCTGGGGGTGGGAAAATCACAACTAAGGAGTCAGTAAGTGACTCTGTCTTGGGTCAAACTCAGAACACGCAACGACTGAATTTCATCATTTAGGGTTTGCAGGGTTTTTTGCACTCCTGATGAGTCGTTTTTATTTTACAGTGGGAATTGGAGAAGCTGTAAATTTTGCAGCCTATGCTTTCGCCCCAGCCACGCTGGTTACTCCTCTCGGAGCCCTGAGTGTTTTGGTCAGGTAAGTTCATGTTATAAAGAAACATAGTTGTAGCTCGGGGTTGAAATGAGAAGTCCTTGATGCTCTCTTAAGCCTTGGTGGTTTTCTCATAGATGTTTCACAACCCAACTAGGCAACATTATCAGTGCTTAGAAGGGAGAGGGATTTGAGGAGGACTGTAAGATCCTTGGTAATTCCTGGAGCTTGGTTGTTTTCCCACGGGTGTTTCACAATCCAACGAGGAAGCATCATCAGTGTTAGTGCTCAAAGTCCTGTTGTCAGACACATCTTAAGAGATGACTCCTTACCCTCTAGGACCAAGATGGCGGACCTATGGCACACGTGCCAAAAGTGGCACATAGAGCCATCTCTCCAGGCACGTCAACTGTTGCCTGTTGCTCTTGTGGGTTTGCACACATCTGGTCTTCACACACACAGAAGAACTGGAAACCGGAAGAGCAGTTCCCTGGCGCACCTGTGCAAGCTTCCAGTTTCCATGCATGCGTGCCGGCCACCTGGTCTTCTCGTGTGTACGCATGCCAGAAACCCGAAGACCAGTTGACCAACGCACATGCGCATGTTGAAAACTGGAAGCTCAGCTTCCGGCACTGGGGAACTGCTCTGGATTCTGGCTTCCCACCCTGCATTTTGGCACTCAAATGCCAAAAACGTTTGCCAACACTGATCCAGGACTATCTCTGTAACTGCTGTGTTTTTTCTCTTCAAGCAACCTGACCTTTTTCTTCCTTTTCGTTCTAAAGTGCGGTTTTGTCCTCCTACTTCCTGAACGAGCAGCTGAACATCCATGGAAAAATCGGGTGCCTCCTGTGCATCTTGGGATCTACTGTGATGGTGATCCATGCTCCTCAAGAGGAAACGGTTGCCAGCCTGGACTCCATGCTGGAGAAACTGAAGGATCCAGGTACGGAAAGCCTGTTTCCTAACCCCCGAATTACGACCCCCAGTCGAGGCCAACATTTCTGTTGCAATGTGGTACAGTTATTAAGTGGGGTTTGCCCCATTTTACAGCTGTTCTTGCTAGATGACCTCCAAGGTCCCTTCCAACTCTGGTTAATCCTGATCTGAATCACTAGAGCTATTAAGTTAGTAACACTGTTGTTGAATGAATCCAGCTTCCCCCTTGGGCTTGGCTTGGCTTGTCAGAAGGTTGCAAAAGGCGATCACATGACCCCCGGACACTGCAACCGTCATAAATACGAGTCAGTTGCCAAGCATTTGGTTTGTGATCACAAGGATGCTGCAATGGTCATTGCCGTGTGAAAAACGGTCGTAAGTCGCTTTTTTCAGTGCTGTTCTAACTTCGACAACAATAATATGAGTCCTTCGGGAGATAGGGCAGTATATAAGTGTAAATAATAATAAACAATAAATAATAATAGAGTCTTGAGTGTCAACTCGCCAAGCATCCATGGCCTGCTCTCGAGTTGCCATAGGCAGAGGTGGGTGGGAAAACAAGACTTTGCAGCTGCAGCGAGGCAGCCAAAATAAAAGCCCATTCTAGCCATCTTTCTGTCAAGGCCATCTCTGTGGTTAGCCACAGTGGCCGGAGGGGAGTGATCTCTACAACCCCTGAAATTGCTTCGTTGGGAGAATGTGACTGATGACACATCTTGGGGGTTGGGATGGGAAACAGGGTCAGAGCCAGGACGTAAATTAAGTGGGGTCAGAGCTGGCTTCACTTGGGAACGTGCCGACATGAAGCTCCTAATAAATAACTGGGTTTCTTTTGAAGCTTGGCTCGAGACTCATGATTTAATTAGGGCATCGCTGGGAACTCTTGACACCGAGACCTCAAAACGTCTTTTTATTTATTTCCCTTCCTCTTCCAGGATTCATCGTCTTTGCCAGTTGCATGCTGGTGAGTTCAGCTCTTCTCATCTTTGTGGCTGGGCCTCGCTACGGGCAGAAGAACGTCCTGGTCTACATCCTGATCTGCTCGTCCATCGGTTCCCTTTCCGTCGCTTGCGTCAAAGGCTTGGGCATTGCCCTGAAGGAGCTGTTTGCTGGAAAGCCTGCCTGGAAAGAACCGTTGGGCTGGATGCTTTTCCTCAGCTTGGCGGTCTGCATCAGCGTCCAGATCAACTACCTGAACAAGGCCCTGGACGTCTTCAACATCTCCGTGGTCACCCCCATCTACTACGTCCTCTTCACCACGGCCGTTATGACCTGCTCCGCCATACTGTTCAAAGAGTGGCAGCATCTGCTCCTCATGAACATTGTCGGCACCATAAGCGGCTTCCTCACCATTGTCCTGGGCATCTTCCTCCTCCACGCTTTCCGAGATGTGCCTTTCACGGCCGATCTGCTGCCCGTCTTCCTGAGGCATAAGCAGAAAGATCTACGGGGGTCTTCGTGGAGGGAGGGAGGAGATAAAGACCAGCCGTGTCTTCACCAGCCTCTTCTGGATTCAGAGGACTTGCAAAAAGGCACAGAGAAACCAGAAGAGAGTCAATATTTATGAAAGCTAAGGTTGACTAAAAACCATTTAAGCTCTTTCGGTAGATTCCAAAACGGTTATTACTTCTCCCTGTTTCTTTAAAAAAGTTTAAAACAGAGTGAGCTCCTGTTACTTGTCCCAACTTCTGTCAACCTAGCAATTCGAAAGCATGTAAAAATGCAAATAGAAAAATAGGAACCACCTTTGGTGGGAAGGTAACAGCATTCCATGCGCCTTCGCTGTTTAGTCATGCTGGCCACATGGCCACGGAGACGTCTTCGGACAGCGCTGGCTCTCTGGCTTTGAAACGGAGATGAGCACAGCCCCATAGAGTCAGGAACGACTAGCACATATGTGCAAGGGGAACCTTTACCTTACTTGATGGTAGTCCTATTAAGAGTCAAGCTGATAGACTAGCAGAGGTTATGGGGATGGGTGTAGCTTCTTTCTTTCCAGCTTCCAGAAAGAGCACACCAAGTCTAGTTTTGTGTACATTGATGGGATTGGGGTATATTGATAGCCTCCAGGACACACAAAACCACTTTTGGAAGCATATATATATATTAAAAGTAGTTGGAGGAATGTGCTTATCGGTGTATTGTTTTTAAAATAGGAATTCTCTCCATGAGTCCAGAAATGGCCAAGCAATCTTTTCCATCGTGGGAATGGAAGTGCCACCCCAGAGAAGGAAGATAGGAGCAAGGGACAGAGAGGAACAAGGAAAAGAAAAATATATTTTTTTCCTCTTTCCCTTCCGAGTGACAGATAAGAACTGGAAGAATGCAGAGGCAAAGAAAACAGAGTGGCCTTGAAGGCAGAGTTACCATAAACGGGGAATATTTAGCTCTTTAAATGAGGAACACCTGGGAAAAAAATAAGCAATAGGTCTCTTGAAATGTGTTCCCAAACTTTTCTTTATCCTGAAGATTCCATTTTTTCCCCTTACAGCTCCTCTGAATCCATTACAGTATTCTGCTGCCTTCTGAATGTACAAAGCCTTCTAGGCTTTGCCTTAAAGCTCTATGAATTATTTAAAATAAAATATTTTCTTTATATGACTATAAGGTGTGTTGCCAATGTAAAGTGTGACTTTTTAAAGCGTTATTAAAGAGTATTTTTCAAATGGGTTTCTTCGGCTTATTTTTTTTCCCCTTTAAAAATAATAAATCAGTCCCTTATTTCATGTTCAGGTACTATTCACATGACTTATTCAAGAAAGTTTTCTTAGTTCCTACTAAAAGCATCCCCCTCTACATCAGAACTACGGCGAACTAAAAGGAACAACGACCGACTCGACCAGTTTAAAATGCATCCAATTGATGTTTATTCCACTGATCGGGAGGCAAGGAATTTGATGTAGAAAGTCAAGATTTGATTTTGGTACTTGGCAAGAGACATACATGACCACATGAGCGATAACTCCTCTTAACAGCCACACGTCTATTGGGGGGGGAGGGCTGTTTCTTTCTACTGTGAGGTAGGTTTGGAAAAAAAAAAACCTCAAGAAGGTCTCTCCTGGTGCCCTTTGCAAACTCATCCCCGTGGCCCCTCTGCCCAACTGCAAGATCCACCCACGTTTTACAAAGGTTAGCTCGGCTGCAAGTTCAAGCAAGCGACATTTGGATGGTTTGAAAGAGCCGTGCTTATGCACAGTACCGTTTTAAAGGCACGTTTGCACCCCTACTTCCCCCCCACCCACCCCGGAGCTGCGTTAGTATCTGAGGCCTCCCAGTCCTCCCCTTATCTCAAAAAAGAACATTTTTCAAGTGTCAAGGGGTGGGCTTTCCCCACCTAACTGCTGGGTAAAGATAGTCAAGCCACCATCCTGGTTACGAAGCTCCCATTATCCAGGGGAAGAAAAAAGAAACATAATAAAATGTTAAAATCTAAGACAGCAGAAGTCCGGGTTAAATAGCAGGTGTGTGTGATGTTGCATGGTTATTCATGTTCACCCAGTAGGGAATTTAAAGACCAGAACTAGACTAGGTGGCCAGGAAGCCCTGAAGTCCATCGCAAATGTGGGGGCCAAGCTCCCTCACAGCTTATCATCGTTAAAATTCCTCCCTTCGGTTCTTTCTCCTCCTCTTCCATTCAAATCGGCGTCCCCTCCTCCTTTCCAAACGAAGAAAACAGCACCACGGAAGGCTTCCGGTTCAGTCAGAGAGGCTCTCCGAGAAGGGCGACTTGGATTTCTGCGTCTGCTCCAACCGGTTCAGGATGAACTGACTGGTGTCAATGAAACGCTCCACACAGTTCACAAAGCAGGTCTCGGCGCGGCTGTCCAGTTTGGGGCCGGGCTTATCCATGCACTTCTCCTGTTCCGTGTCACAAAAGAGAAGTCATTCAACAGCGAGGGGGAATCCCTCATTGCAGACCTCAGACCCAGGATTAGCAAATATATAAATACATTTAAATTTTTGGTGTCTTTTTTTCATCCTACCCAAATTGCTGCCAACAATACCCAGACTCATTTCCATCCACAAAAAAACCTGCACAATTTGTAACAGACAGACAGACAGACAGACAATATGATATTGACAGCGAGAACAATTAATCAGTGGAATAGCTTGCCTCCAAGTTGAAATTGTAAATGGAAGTTTTAAAGAAGATGTTGGATAAACATTTGTCTGAAGTGGTGTAGGGCTTCCTGCCTAGGCAGGGGGTTGGACTAGAAGACCTCCAAGGTCCCTTCCAACTCTGCTATTCTGTATAGATAGATGATAGATAGATAGATAGATAGATAGATAGATAGATAGATAGATAGATAGATAGATAGATAGATAGATAGATAGATAGATAGGGGAGAGAGAGAGAGAGAGAGAGAGAGAGAGAGAGAGAGAGAGAGAGAGAGAGAGAGAGATAGGATAGATAATCATACAGACAGAAAGATGATTAGATATATATACACAGATGAGATAGCTAGATAAGATGATAGATAGCTAGATAGATAAACAGACAAATAGACAGAATGATATACAGGTGAGATAGATAGCTAGACGATAGAGATAGCTAGATAGATGAGACAGACAGACACTTGCCACAAATGTTGGGCTTGTACTAAAATGAGACGCTTGTCCAACTCAAGCACAGAAACCAGGCATCAACCTGGCAGACAAGCAGATTGATTACATTGTTAGGTGAAAGTAACCCTTGTTTTGCTGAGAGAAGCAAGAGTTGATTTCAACAGTCGGATCGGAGTCACTGACGTGGTGCTCGGTGTTCGTAATAGTGTGATGTGGCGGCAGACACGCATCCGAGGGAGACCCCCCGGATCACGCAACCCCCTGGATGACCCTCAACCACTGGCTCCCTCAGCCTAAGCGGTCTTTAACAGGGCTGTCGCGTGAATCCAATTAGAGGGAAAAACCTCCATCTAAGCTGCTTTGAGCCTTCCAAAGAAAAGCGTGGAAAGAGACACACATAAAGGCCAAATGGCAAAGCGGTACATATTGGCACCGCCAGCAGCTCCCAATATAAAACATTAGAAGAGTGCCACTCCGTGCAACTGCCTGGTTCCTAGATGCCACCCGGAAGCCTGCTTGGCACGAAGCTAAGAGCTCTTCTCCCCATAGAAGCACCCTCTTATTGCCAACAGCAGTTGGAACTCCACTCTTAGGAGACTTCTCCTGATCTTGGAGGTTCTATTCCAGCCTGCTCAAAGCTGGTGCACCCCCCATTTTGAGGGATACTGCAGAAGCGCTGGCAAGCCTTGAGGGTAGGGAAGGCTGCTCCAGAAAAATACCAATGGCTCCAGCGCCCCGTTACTTCATTTATCCCAAAGGGGACAAATCAAGTGGCAGGGAGTTGTCCCTTGGGAGGGAGTGGGAATTGTAGGTAGTTCTGTCTATGGAGATTATTAATCATCCAGGTCCTGGTTGTCCCGAAGGTGCTTTTTTCCAAGGAAGCAACTGGGCTTTCTGGCTTTGAAGACATTTCGCTTCTCATCCCAGAAGCTTCTTCAGCTCTGACTGGATGAATGAATCCTTCCATTCCCCACCAGCCACTCAGAGCTGATGAAGCTTCTGGGATGAGAAGCGAAACGTCTTCAATAACTAAGAAACTCCAGTTGCCTCCTTGGAGAAAAAAAAAACCACCTTTGGGATATTGGTAGCTCTCTGCGTACAGCAGTTCCTTTAGGGACTGAAGTTACAACGGCAGCGAAAATAGGGAGCTTATGCCCATTAATTCAGCCTGACTCAGACTTACGACGGTTGCAATGTCCGGGAATAACGTGGAGCCTCTTTTTGCAACCTCCTCAAAAGCAAAGCCAATTTGGAGGGGGGGGGGGGAGAATCAGATTCACTTTGTAACCACGTCACTCGTTGAACCACTGCAACGATTCACTTAACGACCGGGGCAACAAAAGGGGGGCAAAACCCACTTAACCAATGTCTCACTCAACGACTTAAATAGGGGGCTCAATCCGTCGTAAGCTGAAGACCCCCTGTACCAAGGGGGGGGAGGGTTTCCTTCTCCACCTCCCCTTTCCCCCCTCCAGTGGCAGGGAGTTCCGTCGGCCATCCCTACCCAGCACAGCTCCGTCATCTGGTGCACGAGCTGCTGGAAGCGCTGCTTCTGCGTCTCCACCTCGATGAAGTGCTGCAGCTGCGGGTCGTTGACGGCCGCTCCCAAGTCCCCCGCGACGGACGACGGGTCCATGCCGGGCGGCTGAATGGATGGAGCGGGCGGGCAGGCGGTGCGACCTTCACGTGCCTCCCCGGGGCCGGCCCCTCCGCGCATGCGCGCCCGGCGCCCGCTTCTTCCTCTCTTTTTTTCCGGTCCGAGGGCGCACGCGCACTTCGGTTTTCCGGCGGAGCATTCGAGAGGGAAGCGGCAAGAAGGGCCGGGAGGGAGAAAAAAATTTTTTTAAAGAGGAAATCAGATGTTGGGGCGCCCTCTTCAGTATTGGAGCGGTACTCGCTCGACGTGTGTCAACCCAATCTAATTACAGTTGTCCTACTGTATTGTAATTTTCATAGATAGATAGATAGATAGATAGATAGATAGATAGATAGATAGATAGATAGATAGATAGATAGATAGATAGATAGATAGATAGATAGATAGATAGATAGATAGATAGATAGATAGATAGATAGATAGATAGATAGATAGATAGATAGATAGATAGATAGATAGATAGATAGATAGATAGATAGATAGATAGATAGATAGATAGATAGATAGATGTAGGTAGGTAGGTAGTAGGTAGGTAGGTAGGTAGGTAAGATGGGTGGGTGGGTGGGTGGATGGATGGATGGATAGATGGATACGGTAGGTAGAGGAGGTAGGTAGATATTGATATAGATGATATAGAGATATAGAACAAACCTGATAAAGGTTCCTAATGGTTTATCTTTATAACTTTCTTTCAAAGCCAAGCAAATAATGATCAGAAATCATCATCATTTAAGGACCCCTTGATCCCTTGCAAGGTGGAGAATGAGCAACTGAACGGAGCTAGCAGAGCGTATTAATGGCCGGATGCTCCTCCTGTCGCCAATGCGGAGTTTTGTTCAGCAGATATAGTCTCAGGGTGCCCAGAGAAAGAAATACATGCCGCCACCTAGGATCGAACTCACAGCCTCCCATTTGTGAGGCAAGGGCTCCACCTTTAGGCCACGGCACCACTTCAAACAACAGTCACAAATATACGTGTCTCAGGATAATGTTGCGGGATCTAATCTGTTTCGGTCACTGGGATCAGAGGTTTTGTCTTCCAAGCTTTCGAACTCCTACTGGAGCCCATCTTCAGGGAGCCTCTGATCTGCTAGAGAAAAGATCCCAGAAAATGGGCTTCAGCACCAATCCGAAAATTCGGAAGAGAAAACCTCTGGTCACGGTGACCCACCCAAATTGCATCCTGCAAACAATGATCAAATCTTGTATGTGTATTGTAATGACATTTTAATATCAAATCATTCATTTCATCAACATCTAAAGCGTTGCTTTCTGAAATACAAAGATTTCCTATATTAAACCAGAACCAATGCATTATGATCTGATGCATGGCAGCAATGTTTTTAATGATGGCTTACTCAGCAAACTGTGGTTTAGTAAATACACGGCTATCTGGGATGCAGGCAGTAGTTACAGTGCAGAGATCATTCACAGTAGGTTGCACTGTGAAGTTATTGAAAATATTCTGTTTCAAATTCAGCCCTGCGCAATATAACCCTAAGCTCCTTTATTTGAGGATGGACATACAAGATCATAAACCCTCCATTTAATCATGATTAGCCAATAACCCAGCGTTGGCCAGGTATTTATTTATATGGGGAAAATGTCCGGACCAAATGTAATTTCTAATGTTGGATTTTCACCCTTAGGAGCCCCCTTGTAGAGTATTGTGAAATGCAATTCCACTGCACTTCACAGTAGAAGCCATTTTACGGCAGTACAGTAGAAGCCATTTAAGGCACAACAGGCTGTATCTTAACAGAATTCATACACCGAAGGGTTTTAGGGGTGTCTTACCCCCACAGTATTTGTTTCCAGAGAGTAAGTCATCTATGTACAAAGTTTGGTTAAAATTGCTCGAGGCGTTCCAGAGTTATGCTGGAACATACACAGCTGTTTTTATATCTATATGGATAAGAGCAACATTACAGAGTTACTTAAGTCACAGTCTCCTCCCTTTGCAGGAATAAATAGGCTGCGTTGTAAGGCTATTTTAAGAACGCAGCCTTGACTTCGCATGTTGTATACATATTCTCTACACATACGGCATCTCCGTGCATTGTTCAGTTTTACAGTTCACCTACCAGCTCTAAATGAACAAGATTTCCATGCAGGTGAGAGAGAGCAAATTGAGAGTAGAAGTAGAGGGGGGGACATATAAGTACCAATAATAACTGGAAGCCTAAATTTTGTTTTCAAAATCTGCGTAGTAACTCTTGCAAAAAAACAACCAGTTCAGTCTACAACATATCCTGTGGCAAATTCTTTTTTTTTCCTTCCTGTTTTACTACTTCTCTGTTCTATTTTCTCACCGCTTCAGAGAGAAACGGACTTCAGGTATCGCTGGTTGGATGTGAAGTCTTGTGCATTGCACTGCTCTATCCTTCCTCCTGTATTGCTTTTATCCATTTTGTGCTTTCTAAAAAAAGGGAAAGATTTTTCCAAAGATTATCTGGAGAGGTAGACTCCCAGCTTCAGTTCCTGCGAGCAGAGGAATTTTTCAGGACGTTGAATGTGATTGATTGGGGAAGAGAATATTTGGGACCATAACATCAGTCGGATCACGTCTCCAATAAACAAAAAATTAAAAGGAGATCTTCAACGAAGCACCAATGGACAAGTCAACAAGGATCCAAGAAAGGTGATGAAGCAAACAAATTTATTTTCTCTTTTATGAAATGCAATTCGTTTTCCCTATCGTTTCTTTGCCTTTTTAACCATGGCTGCACGAGACGTTTTGGAACAGCTGCGTTCTCCGAAGTTTATTAAATCCCACGATCTTGTTTCAAGCGATCTTGGAAGACCTAGGTGTTTTTAGACCAAAAGCCTCTGCCATTTGCCTGTTAATCATAGTCCATTCTGCTCCATTCCAACAGGGGTTTTCATTCTATTGAACCCTAAACGGGATTTTCTCTGTAATCCAAGGTTAATCTCCAGATGGGCAAAATCTGGGAGCGTTTCGCACAATGGTGAAATTCAATTTTTTTTACTACCGGTTCTGTGGGCATGGCTTGGGGGGCATGGCAGGGGGAAGAAAATACTGCAAAATCTCCATTCCCTCCCCACTCTGGGGCCAGCCAGAGGTGGTATTTGCCGGTTCTCCGAACTACTCAAAATTTCTGCTACTGGTTCTCCAGAATCTGTCGGAACCTGCTGAATTTCACCCCTGGTTTTGCACCCATGATCGTGAAGGGAAGGCTGCAGAGGTGGGTTGCTGTTGGCATTACTGCCGCTTCGCTTTGCACGCAGTCCCAATTTCCACTACCGGTTCACAGTGCGAACCGGCAGCAACCAACCTCGGGAAGTCAAGAAACTAAGGTGGGTCAGGGATCAGAAATGAAGACAGACAATTTAATTGCACGTTTTCTTTTTGGCCGACTTGGGACTGGGATGATCGCACTTCAGTGGGGACAAGCTGCACCTTATCCTGCTGGATAGGAAAACAACCTCTGCAGCCCTTGCCGTCTTGTTAGTTTTGGCTGGCTTCGAAGACAAAACACGAAGGTGAGGAAAAAAAGGACTCGGAGACAGTTGTCAAGCGATCAAACTATTTTGGTGGCCGTTGCCTTCTTGCTAATTTTAGTTTTTCACCAGGTCCATTCAGCAATTCCTCAGCCAACTGAAGAACGTGGAAACAATTCTAGAGGGGGAGAAATGTACATGGGGTGACCGAGGGGGATCAGACATCTTCATTTGCTAAATCCATAATTTGGCCAAGAAGGACTTGGAAACTTGGACGTTCTTCTGGTTTCTGGAAGAAAAGAGAGAGGGGGGGGATAAATGGCTGACATAAAATACCGTATTTTTCAGAGTATAAGACGCACCTTTTTCCCTCAAAAAAGAGGCTGAAAATCTGGGTGCATCTTATACACTGAATACAGCATTTTTGGCCTCCCGAAACCCTTCACCAAAATAGCCGTGCATAGCCTTTAGGAGGCTTCCAGAGTGCTCTTGGGGGCTGGGGAGGGCAGAAATGAGCAAAAAACAGCCCGTTCTTGGCTCAGTTTTGCCTCCCCAACCCTCAAGAGCACTCTATAAGCTTCCTAATGCCCTATTTTGACAACAAATGGGCCAGTTTTTGCAAAAGACCGGCCGTTTTTTGCTCGTTTTTGGCCCACCACACCTCTCCAGGAACACTTTACAAGCCTCCTAAGGGCTATTCATGACCTTTTTAAAAAAAAATATGGGCCCATTTCTGTGAAAAATAGGCCATTTTGAGAGGTTTGCAGAGAGCAAAAATTTTTTTAAAAAATTTGCCTCTTCAAAACCTTGCTGCGTCTTACACTCTAAAAAATATGGTAGTTTCGAAAAGAGATAGACAAGGAATCTTTCTCGTAAGCGCTTAAAAGATAAATTCCTCTCCATGGAATGTCTAAAACAAGAGACAGGTTGAGAAGGGGATATCAAAGGTGAGATTGAAATACAGATAGTCCTTATGACCACAACTGATCCCAACATTTCTGCTGCTAAGCAAGACAGGTGATAGGTGAGCTTTGCCCCATTTTATGACCTTTCTTGCCACAATGTTGAGTGAATCACTGCAGTTAAGTCAAAAACACGGTTGTTAAGGGAATCGGGCTTTCCCATTGCCCTGGCTTGTTGGAAAGTCGCAATGGGGGATCACATGAGTGAAGGGGCATGGGAGGGGGTTGTAGAGATAGCTGGGGTATTTGTAGCCTAAATAAAATTCTTTCCCCTGGGAATCAAGGGCTTTGGTGCAGGTAAACTAATCAAGGAGAGAAGCAACTTAGAACTGAGGAGAAATTTCCTGACAGTTAGGACAATTAATCAGTGGAACAGCTTGTCTCCAGAAGTTGTGAATGCCCCAACACTGCAAGTCTTAAAGAAGATGTTGGATAGCCATTTGTCTGAAATGGTATAGGGCTTCCTGCCTAGGCAGGGAGTAGGACTAGATCAATAATAATTTAGTTTAATTTAATTTAATGATGATCTCCAAGGTCCCTTCCAACTCTGCTATTTTATTGTATTTGAAAGGTGGAGACTGAGGTCACCTAGCAACTGGACTGCATGCTGATTGGACTGAAGACTCGAGGGGAGGGGCAGGGAGTGACAAGGTTTTATTTTAATTGGGTGTAAAACTGGCGGGAACGTAGAGCCGGTTTTTTCACCAGGAACGTGCCAAAGCGATACGTCCCAATAAAATCTTATTTGAGGAATTTGCCTGCCTCAGAGTTCTTACTGAACGGGATGTATTACTTGGAACGCTGACGTTCTCTTCCCTCCCCACAGTTTATGGCGGTCTGTCACTGCATAACAGCGAAGCACAGCAACCGTGAGGTGACAGCTGACACCAATTTCCTTTTGAAGATCCTTAATTTCCAACATGGGAACTTGTGAAAATGGCTTCTCCACCTTCAGGAAAGAGATAATTCCTCACACTTCCTCCTCACCACGAATGAGGCAAAAACTTACCTCATGCCAACAACTGTACATGATGGCGTAGACCCTGTCAGAGGCCAGCTGGGGACGGTAGAGACGCAGCCCTTTGATGACGTGGTCGGTGGTCTCGCTGTTGGTGAACCTCTCGTAGGGCATCTTCCCCGAAGTGTGGACCTCCCACATCAGAACACCTGTCCATGACGATAACGCCACAGAACATAGAGTCAGAGCATCACTGCTAGTTTTAACCTCTTCTGAAATGCCACTCAATTCTGCCTATAGGATTCCTGGCCCCTGGACCACAAAGTCTGTGGTCTCTTCAGCAAACAGCAGTTGTGTGTACGGGATAAAAACCATACAGGTAGCCCTCGACTTACGACCATTCATTTAGTGTCCCTTCAAAGCTACAGTGGCACTGGGGGAAAAATGACCACACCTGGAATACTGCATCCAGTTTTGGTCACCACGTTACCAAAAAGATGTTGAGATTTTGGGGGAAAGCACCAAGAAGAGCAATGAAGATGATTAAAGGCCTGAAGGTTGAAACCTATGAAGAATGGTTGGAGGACTTGGGTTTGGCTAGTCTAGAGAAAAGAAGGACTAGGTTGGGACATGATCGTGGTATTCCAGTATTTGAGGGGCTGCCACAAAGAGGAGAGGGTCAACTTATTTTCCAAAGCACTGGAGGGCAGGACAAGAAACAATGGATTGAAACTAACCCAGGAGAGAAGCAACCTGGAATTAAGGAGAAACTTCTTAACAATGAGGACAATTAACCAGTGGAACAGTTTGCCCTCAGAAATCATGGGTGTTTCATCACTGAAGATTTTTAAGCAGAGACTGGACAGTCACTCGTCTAAAATGGTATAGGATCTCCTGTTTGAGCAAGGGGCTGGACTAGAAGACCTCCAAGATCCCTTCCAGCTCTATTCTGATTCATATAGTCTGCTTACCAAAAGACCAGACGTCCGATTTGCTGCTGAATTTGCTGTAGAGGAGAACCTCTGGAGGAGACCACCGGACTGGAAATTTGGTTCCCACGGAGCTGATGTAGTCATCATCCAAGACATACCTGGAAGGAGAAGGTTGGGTTGGGCAACTTGATGCTATAATCCTCAAGCCAATAAATCCAATGGCTCCCAGTCCATTGAAGAAAATGCACCATTTCTCAACCTTGGCAACTATCCCAACCTGCAGACCTGTTGGCACCGAAGCTCACCTGGAAAGGCCGAAATCAGAGACTTTGACCACCCCTTGATCGTTGACCAAGCAGTTGCGAGCAGCCTGTGGCAGACAGATCAAGAGAGGAAGATTCACATATAGATAGTGTGATACCATAATAAAGCATATCAATGTTTGTTACAGTCAGGAACCAGCATAAACTTAAAATTACCGTCTTCTGAGTCAGAATGCCCAACTTGTTACAAGATTCTCTGGATAGAGAATTGACTGTAAATATTTCAAAGAAAGAAATTTCCTTTGGACCAAAGGAAGTCCATAGAATGCCAAGGAGGGACAAACTCCCGGAAACCATCAACTATCCTGTCCCTGCATGGTGTGAATTTGGGACCACTTTCATCCCTGTTCTAGAACCTCTATCATTATCTGAGTTTCAGCACTCCTGATGGCACTTTCACTCCCGTTCTAGAACCTCCATCATTATCCCAGTTTGAACAATCCCAATGGCATTTTCACCCCCATTCGAGAACCTCCATCATTATGAGTTTGCCCAATGGCACTTTCAACTTCCATTCTAGAACTTCCATCATTATCTACGTTTGAGCAATCCTGATAACACTTTCACCCCTGTTCTAGAACCTCCATCAATATCCTAGTTTGACCAATCCTGGTGGCACTTTCACTAGTTGTAGACCTTCTAACCTCCATCATTATTCCACTTTAAGGATCTGATGGCACTTTCACCCCAGTTCCATTATCTCCATCCTTAGATTGAGAGTTCTTGATAGCATTTTCCCCCTCGTTGGAGGAACAAGCTGTGGTCTTCCAGTATTGTCAGGCATCTCCAGAATCCTGTACCAGTGGATATGTTGGCTAAGGTCACAGAGATGTGTCCTGCAGCAACATCTGGAAGGTCACAAGTCATCCACGCCTCATCCACGACAAAGTCACCGGTTGGTAGCACAACCCAAAGACATTGACTTGAGTTTTCTCCCTTGGTGAATTAAGCAGTGCGTCACCTACCAGGTCCCTGTGTAGAAACTGTTTGGATTCCAGGTACTCCATGGCCTCACAGACATCCTTGCACATATCTAAAAGCTCAGTGGCCTGGGCAGACCGCCGAGTATCCCGCAAGTAGGTCAAGAGGCAACCTTTGGACATGTATTCTGTGATAATCAAGATTGGCCTTTCCTTAGTGCAAACCCCAAACAGTTGCACCAGGTTTGCATGGGAGAGATTCCTGAAAAGGAAAGCAAGAACCTCATTGATTTAGAAATTCACCTTGGTCCTTCATCCCAGTTTTTCCCACCAAATGGCAAAAATAAGGAGCAGATCAAAACCATCACATCCTTTGTTCATCCTGGACTTAGCATGTTTCAGGAACTCAGCTGTGGTCTTTCAGACAATCAGCGTGTTCTGTTAAGCACTGACTATGGTTTATTTAAGGAATAAATCCTGATTAAACCAACCACAGTTGGCGTGGTGTGCCAACCCAGGACTTCACTCCAAACTGGCTTTTTATATCAGGGGCAGGAAAGAAAAATGTCCAAGAGTCACATTCAAATCCATTGCAAAGAAAAGTCTTACTTCTAGCCACAGACAGATGAGCATTATCTTCAAGTTAACAATGGAGAAGTATCGACCCAAATACACTTCCTTTCATGACAGAGCTCCAACAAGAGCTGAGTTGAAATACCTCTGAGCCTCCAACATGTGCGATGGACCCAGGGCTTGGATTGAAAAAAATTAGCAACCAGTTCTCTGCCCGGTTTCTGGGTGGGCACGGCCATGGGGGCATGGCAATGGTGGGTTCCGGATCCCATCGCAATTGGTACGGTGCAACGGGGCCCGGTGTCCACCACATGAACGTGCACAGCGCACGCATGCATCTTTACCTCTTGCAACGCCTCCACGACGCTCCAGCTCCTCAGCGGAGCATTGCACAGGCGCCATATACGCTGTGCGCCTAAGCACTGAAGAGCTCAAACACAGCTAAGGAGGGTGGGCGGGTGGGTGGGCCCTCTGGAGCACCATACTGGAACGGTACCCGGTGTTCCCGGCAGGCACCGGTATGCCCATACCGGTGCATACCACCTGCAATCCACCACTGGGGAATGGCCTAGTTGGCTTCTAGATTGTTTCCGGACTTCTGGTACTTCTGGTAGGTCTGTTTTGCACCCTCCCAAAACTTTTCTTATGTCTATGGGAGAGTGAAAACAGCCTCTCCCGGGCTCTGGAGGCCCTCCGATGACTGGAAAATGGCCCATTTCTGGACTTCTGGTAGGCCCATTTCTTTGCCCTCCAAAGCCTCCACACGAGCCCTGCACTTAGGTGGCATGATGAACAGGCCGCGTGAAGACTCCTGGGAGGAGCAGGTAGGGGTGGGCAGGGTCAGCTGGTCCTTGTAACTACCTGTTCAGTGAACCAGATTGAAATTAACAGCCCATTCGCCCGAACCGGTCCAAATCGGCTGAATCCACCCCTGGATGGACCACACTGGTCAATCCGAAAGTCCAGAGATTCCTTCAGAAATTGGAGCGGAATCTCAGCAAGCATAGCAAGAGGAGAAGGATGTTGGGAGTAGAAGTTGAACAACATCTGGGAGGTTACGAGTTCTCTACCCTGATCTAAAGGAAAGTCCCGGCAGAGAAAAGGAGAAAAGGAGATGTTGGCTCACATCATGACTTTGGCTTCATCGATAAAGGCATCTTCTGACATGCAGCCTTCTTTGATCATCTTGATGGCCACATTGTGTTGACCTCGCCACTTGCCATGCTTCACCACTCCAAACTGGCCTGTCCCCAGCTCTTTCAGGAATGTCAGTTCTTTCAGGTCAATCTCCCATGCCCCTACGAATGACACAAAGCAAGGGGGGTGTGAAAATCCAGTTGGATGAGAAGAAGACCATCACGGACCATTTCCCACAATGTCCCAAAGCATCTAATGTAACGTCACTGAAGGCCTTGTAGGAAGCAAATGGATGGCAGCTCCAGGCCTCTGGGCCAGCTGCCAAGACTCACCTTCCCTGTCTAACTAGCTAAAGAAATTACAAAGCTCCTGCTAATAATTCATGATTAATTGCCGGGTGGAACAACACAAACTGCATTTACACACCGTTTCTGTGTTTGGCTATTTTCATTAACCCTTCGGAACCTGGCAGAGATGGCCTTTGAGTCAGAAGAACCACACATCAGATATAATATATAGGCTGTGTTCACTCAATGTGCTATTGAATTAATTAGTTTAATACTGGGTACTGAATTAACTGGATTCACATAATGTGCCCAACATGAACTACGGAATGGAATGGAATGGAATAGAATAGAACAACATAGTTGGAAGGGACTTTGGGGGTCTTCTAGTCCAACCTCCTGCTTTGGCAGGAAACCTTATAGCATTTCAGACAAACGGTTCTTCCACATCTTCTTAAAAGCTTCCAGTGTTGGAGCATTCACAACTTCTGGAGGCAATTTCTGTTCCACTGATGAATTGTTCTCACTGTCAGGAAATTTCTCTTTAGTTCTAGGTTGCTTCTCTCCTTGATTAGTTTCCACCCATTGCTTCTGAGAGAGCACAGCGTACAAAATGCCGAAGAAAGGAAGGAAAGCTTAACAACGGCTAAGCTGTTTATGGACCTAGTTCAGAGAACCCAACCAAAGGCATCACACAGTTAAGGACATCCAGTTATTACCATATCCAAGCCCTGCAGTAGAAGGAGCAGATTTTTGTTGCGTTGACACAGGATATTTCAATCGGCAGATAAGTCCTGGTGGATCAAAATAATGAGGTTATTAGGTTGTTCAACATAAGAATGAAATAAAAGAACAAATCATTAAAATAACACATAAAAATAAAATAAAGAATAAAATAAAATAATAAAAATAATGTATAAAATAATAAAAATAAATAAAAAATAAAGAATAGATAAAATAAATAAAATAAAAAATAAAAAAAAATAAAATAATAAAAATAAAATAATAAAATAAAATAATAAAATAAAATAAAGTAAGGTAAAGCAAAATAATAAATAATAAAAGTACATTTATTTAAATAAAAACATTTAAGTATTCTGAGAAGACATGACACATATTAGCACAACGGTTTGGTATTTCTGGGCTACTGCTAAGGTCCGAGGTCCAACCTGGCACGTCTTCTGGCCCTCCAAGGAGATTGCTGGCATAAATTACCCACAACGCTCCTGTTGTGGCCTGTCGGCCACCAGCCCCTCCAGCAGCCGAATCAGAGGAGGAGGAGGAGGAGGAGGAGGAAGAGGAGGAAGAGGAGGCGTGGGAGTCAGGCTCAGCATCAAGGCAACCTGAGAGCTTCGCGGGGAAAGAGGGAGTGGAGCTGGCACAGACACACACACACACACACACAGAGAGAGAGAGAGAGAGAGAGAGAGAGAGAGAGAGAGAGAGAGAGAGAGAGAGAGAGAGAGAGAGAGAACCTGGGCCATCCATCAGCCGTCAGATGGCGAATCAACGGCCCCCAGGTCTGGAGGTGGCTGATGAGGAAGAGGAGGAACAGTTGAGTCCAGTGCCTGAAGCGCGGAAGCCCAGAAGGCAGAGGAGAGGAGAGAAGTGGAAATCTAGGGGCCGGTCCTTGGGACAGAAGAGCCACCGCTACTAATGAAGCCCCACCCTATCCCTGGGGATAAAAGGCAGGGGCCGGAGATGAATAGATGTGGCAGACAATTATTCATCTCCCAGCCGGTTGGACTTGTTAGCCTGCCTTTGGAAGAGAAACGTTTTTGCCAGGGCTGCCGGCACTCCTAATAATGGCATCTTTTGAGTTCACTTCTGACAGTTGGCTGTGTTTGGGGAGCTGGGTCAGAACGTCTCCATAACATCCAACATGGCCTGCTTCTGGGACCTTGTGGGAAATTAAATCAGGGAGGAGAGATTCAACGCCAACAGCTAAGAGGTTGTGGACACCTTTACGAACCGCTGCTCATCCTCACCTGCGGAGTTGTGTTGGTGATAGTTGATGAGCTCCGGGATAGTGTTGAAATGGTGCTTCTCGGCCAGGAAATATTTGTTCTGGGGCGTCGAGCACACCACGTAATGGCGGATGATGCCCTGAGGTTCCCTAAGGAAGCAATTGGGCGTTAAAAAAGGGACTCCAAGGGTGACATGAGAAATGAGGACATCAGGCGGAAGGAGCCACTGCTGTAAGAAAAGAGAGAGAAAGTCCACCCCGTTTAGAACGAAAGAATTAGAAAATTGGAATGGGATGTTGAGGTCTTTTAGTCCAGGGCTCACCAACCTTTCGGACCTCAGGGACCACTAAATTCATAATTTTAAATCCCGCGGACCACTAATATGATCTGCCTAAGGACTGGCTGGGTGGGCATGGCTAGGTGGTCATGTGACTGGGTGGGTGTGGTCAACTTAAGGTCACTCATATAGAGGGCCGCCTTGCCAGCCTCTACTCGCCACTCCTCGCCTGACCGCCCAGGCTCCTTAGGGCTCCAACAGGAAGCAGTTGCTGTAGCTAAGCATCTACTACGAGAAAGAGTTGGCAAAATAGCAAAGTTCAAATTGGATCTGACCCAGAAGGAGGCTCAGCAGAAGCACCTCACTGAGGACTACGAGCATAGGCTTTCCAAGCAGAGGGAAGACCTGCGGGAGTGCAAGGCCAGGGACCGGTGCCTGGAGGTTCAGCGGGCTGAGATGGTCAGCCAGTTCCAGGCCATGATGAAGTCCCACTGGAACGAGGCCCTCCGGCTCTTTGCCACCAGCAGCACTTCCCTCCAGCCTTCGCCCAAAGCCCCACACCAGGAGGCTGAAGCAGACCCCAAGTCGGAATTTCTGCCCCCCTCCAACACAAAAAGACCCCGAAGGGGGAGACTCTCTGCAGCAACACAAATGTTCATTGCACGTATCCAGCCCAGGGGCCGTAGTTTGAGCACCCCTGATTTAGTGCAATATAAAAAATGCATATAATTTTTTTGCAGACCACCAAAATTTTCTCGCAGACCACCAGTGGTCCACGGACCACCTGTTGGGGACCATTGTTGTAGTCAATCCCATTGTTCAGGGCAGGAATCTCTCCCCTCCTGTTTTTTTTTAAATTTTTTAACAATTAATGATACAATGGAGGATCTATAAGAAACAAAAACATATATCACTTTATATAATTGCATCATCTAGAAACCTAAAACTGATTATAATCAATTCTGATGCCTTTGTCCTGCATAATTAATAAACTTAAGCCAAGTGAATTAAAGGCCATCTTCTGGATGATCATAATATTGCTGATTTTTAAAAAAATGTTCTTATTTGGTCAATTTTTCCATACAAAAATTATGGACCTTCAAGCAGCCCATCCCACTACAGATGAGACAGATTAACAGAGTCGCAAGGGACCTTGTAGGTCATCTAGTCCAACCCCCTGCCCAAGCAGACCCTACACCATTTCTGACAGATGACAGTCCAGTCTCTTCTTGAAAACTTCCACTGTCAATCATAAGGGTGTTTCTCCCAATACGTTGCTAAAATCTACAGATGGAGCCCTTCCTGAGGACTAGCCTTGTATGGGATTCACGTTTATTTTTTCATCAGCGGGTGACACTTACCCAGAGGACTTAGCAAACACAGAGACGGTGTATTTCCCTGTCTTGCTGATAGAATCTCGAACAATGAAACCGCCATCTTTGCCCTGAAATAGAAAAATGTCTAAATTTTTCAGTTGTGAGGATTGGGAATGATTAATTTTCCAGTGTAAGGCAAGACCTGGGTCTCTTGATGGAAGCCCCTCTTTTGAAGGTTGCTTCTAAGCCCCTTGATGAAGCTACACTGACCTAAAGTTCTGGGTTGCTAGTCCTAGCAGCAAGTAGTAGTTAACAGTAGTAAAACTAAGTAGGTTTGTCTGAACTCTATGTCTAAATCTACTGCACCCTTCACAGGGATAGTAAGCAAAAACAAAATTCTTGGCATACAATTTAGGATGTTAGAATGAAATGATACACTTCCTGACACAGTTCCTGGTCATTAGCTACTCCTGATTGGATCCAGAAGCTAAGCAGAAATAAAAGGGGTACAAAACATACACAGTGTATAGTATTCACAATTAAAGATGATTGGCCCCCAAATCCTTCCTTAGAATTCCTTGCAAAGTTTCTCAAACTTGGATAGTTGAAGATAAGTGGACTTCAACTCCCAGAATACCCCAGCCAACAAATCCCCCCTCTCCCAAGCCGGCAAGGGAATTCTGGGAGTTGAAGTCCACACAACTTTAATTTGCAAGAGTTGAGAAATATAAATTCCTTACGATGAAAGGAAGAGGAGGAAGGACAGGTTAGACAGACAGACACAAGACCTTACCTCTTTCTTCAGCAATTCTTCTGCTTGCCTTCTGGTTATGTTTTTCAAATACCACCTAAAACACAACAAGATAATTGTCAGGAAAGAACACCTAGGATGAAGGTCAAACATAGAGCCTTGTGGGATGAATTTATTTGGAGTAAAGACTGAAAATGAAATTCTCCAAAAATAATTGATTAAGGTGGTTCATTCCCAAGCCTGCCCTGCTGTTGGATGCCAATTTGGGTCAAAGCAGTGTTGAGCAACTGTCCCACCCATCTTATTACTAGCGGATCTTCTACTTCTGGAGTCCCGATTGACAGGCTATAGTCTCAAATGGTGGAGGAGGCATGAAACGTCTGGAGGAAGAAAGAAAGGCTTGACTAACAATGAGGCCGAAGAGCCCAGACTCGAAACAAATAATAGAATCCATCACTCTTCTGCCATCTGGACTCCATTCGATGTTTTGGAATATATCTGTCATCTCCAGGGGTGGGATTCAGCAGGTTCAGACCGGTTCGCCGAACCGGCAGTTGCAAGGACTGGCTGGCCCTGCCCCATCTACCCCTCCCCTCCCAGGGATCTCCACACAGCCCGTTTTGGATGCCAGGTAAGTGCAGTGCCTGCGCGGAGACTCTGGGAGGGTGAAAAATGTGCCTCTCGGAAGTTCCAAAGGTCTGAAAACTGGCCTTTTTCCCGGCCTCCGGAGAACCTTTGGAGCCCAGGGGAGGCAGTTTTTGCTCTCCCGGAGGCTCAAGGAAAGCATCCAGAGCCTGGTGGGGGGGGAAGTGAAAGCTCTCCACCCCACCAGCATGGTGCAGGAGGCCAAGCAGGCCACACCCACCTAGCAACCAGTTGCTAAAAGTTTTGAATCCCACCCCGGTCATCTCCATGAATGGATCCAGCCCATGGCTCAGAGGACACTCACTCAAATATCTCCAGAGAATCTCTTGTTTCGGTGATGTAATTGGAGGGGATGTAACCTTGTTTCCTGGATGGAAGGAAGCAGAAAGGGAAGAAGAAGAAGAAGAAGAAGAAGAAGAAGAAGAAGAAGAAGGAGAAGGAGAAGGAGAAGGAGAAGGAGAAGGAGAAGGAGAAGGAGAAGGAGAAGGAGAAGGAGAAGGAGAAGGAGAAGGAGAAGGAGAAGGAGAAGGAGAAGGAGAAGGAGAAGGAGAAGGAGAAGGAGAAGGAGAAGGAGAAGGAGAAGGAGAAGGAGAAGGAGAAGGAGAAGGAGAAGGAGAAGGAGAAGGAGAATGATAAGACCATTAAAGTTCTCGTGTAGAACATCTCAGGCCTCCTTTACTAAACCTAAGAGAATGGCAAATCCAAAAACTAGAATCTTGGTGCTTACATAGCTATGTTGAATATAGGCATTGCCTTACTCGAATATCACAAACAACTGCTCAAAACTGACATTGTTTGCCTGTCCAGTGGGAAATTCCCATGATTAAAGGACTCAAGTCAGAAGGGATGGGACCAATAGTTTAGCTGTGCAGGTAAACTAAAGGCATTTGCATACACACCCACACACCCTTCAAAATAAACTCTGGGGAACTCTAGCACTTGGACTCATGTACCGCTTCACAGTGCTTTTACAGCCCTCTCTAAGCGATTTACATAGTCAGCCTCTTGCCCCCAATAATCTGACTCGCTATTTTACCGACCGAAGGATGGAAGTCAACCTTGAGCCTGGTGAGATTTGAACTGCCAAATTGCAGGCAGCCGGCAGGCAGCAGACGTAGCCTGCAGTACTGCACTCTAACCACCGTGCCACCATGATTCTATCTTTTGAAATGCTAAACCAACATCAATTTAGACCAGTATGGTTGGCTGGGGAATTCTGGGAGTTGAAGTTCACGGATCTTAAGGTGGCCAAGTTTGAGGAGCACTGATCTAGGCCACAAATCAAGCCCTAATGAAACCCATCCCAAGACAATGTGCCAATCCAGCTGTTGATGTTCCCCCATCTCATACCCATTCTGGTCTTGTGCTCTCCACCAAGATTCACTGCTCTCCTCCAGGATGAGATATTCTTCCCCTTTCTGTAGCTGCAGATCCTGGTCATTCATGGGGGTGTAATCGTAGAGAGCGATCACCTTCCTCGTCTTAGAAGGGATGCTGGGTGTTGGCTTGGGTGGCAGAGGCTTCTTCATGAACTTGGGAAGGATTGGAAAAGCAAAGAGGAAAATAGTAAGGCCTTCCAAGGGACCTGGCCATAAGACTCATATACACTGCCCAGGCATCATTGGTATCGAATCTACCCACACCCGGGGGGGTTGCGGTGGCTGACGTGGGTAGGACACTGAGTCAAAAGACCACTGAGAAGTCGACAGCTCAGCAGTTCGAAACCCAAGAGTGAGCCACATGATGGAATGAGCTCCCATCAATTTGCTCCAGCTCCCGCCCACCTAGCAGTTCGAAAGCATGCAAACGCAAGTAGATAAATAGGTACCATTTCATCGGGAAAATAACAGGGGTGTGGAAAGAGACCCCACATGTGTCCCCTGGGCAACAATGATGTCATCATCTAATCCTTTCAACTCAGAAGCGCCTTAGAAGTTGCTTCCGACATGAATTTTGGTATCAGTGAGTAGAGGTTAGGGTTGTAGTAGTAATAATAGCCACACCAGCCCATAAAGTTACCTGGTTCTCCTCCGGCGTTGGGGGAAGTGGTTTTTCGGGCTTCTGAAGCAAACGGCCACTTTTGAAACCTTCAATGAGAGGACAAGTGTGATTGACTGATTGACTGATTGATTGACATTGATTGATTGATATGGATTGATAGAGCTGATATCCTGCTTTTCTGGCCACAGGTGGCTAATCATTACCTTGGTTCAGGATCACCATTGGGATTAGAATTCCCACTGCTAGTCAAGAGGGCTGCTCAGTGGATCCCTCCCAATCTTACAACCATTTTTGTCATGAAGAGAATCATGGGGATTAAGTGAATCCAGCTTCCCTCCGTGACTGTGTTTGTCAAAGCCAACTCGGAAGGTCGCAAATCACACAACTCCAGGATGCTGCAACCATTATTAATGCATGCCAGCTACTCCCAAGCACCTAATTTTTGATCACGGGGCTGTGGGGAAGTCCTATGTGCGAGGGGAACCACTTGTAAGTCACTTTTTTTCAATGCCGTTCTAACTCTGAACAGCCACTAAACAAATGGTTGTAAGTCAAGGACTTATCTGCACAACTAAAGGAAGGAAGGAAGGAAGGAAGGAAGGAAGGAAGGAAGGAAGGAAGGAAGGAAGGAAGGAAGGAAGAATGGAGGTTGAGATCAGAGTGAAGACGCAAGGAGAAGGCGAGATGATGTCTTACTTGGAGTTCTGCCAGTCAGAACTTTGCAACCCATAGCCATTTTTGCGGTCTGGAAGCAACAAAGATACTGTCCATCTGTCCAGAAACAAGGATGATATTTCTGCACCAGGTTATTGTTATAGTTGGTCACTGCAACAAAGATGGAAGAAGAGAGGAGATTGCTGAAGAGCATGCCAAGAACTAACTCAAGACGTTGCAGTATGATTTATTTGTTTAAAAAAATTCACTTAGCAATTCAACATTATGCCTATGTTCACCCCCTTTACTTTAACCCTGGCTCAACGAAACACAAGCACTGTGTTTGCTGATCATGCGATGCCCAAACCAATCAATCTATCGTATTATTACAGCTTAACCTGATGGCCTGGTTCACACAATCAACTTGGAAAAGGTCTATTACCTACCATTGTCTTTTAGGCTGAAACCATTATACTAGCATTATCACTAGGAAACAACCATTAGTTGCAGCCATCAATGTCATAAACTGATTGTCTACAAATATATTTGGGTCACCATCATCCAGGATTCTGTATCTGCACTTTATTGGAGGCCCTAATACGTTTCGTTGGGCGATTGACAAGACAACTTGTCTCTGGTGCCACAACAGTTACACCTGTTTTAATCCCATGGATACTGACTGGTCTTCAGTTGGTGAACCCAACGAGTCCGTAATTCCTCCATGGGGGAGAAGACGTAGAGTGGTCCTTCATCGTAGACAACCTTGGAGACACACAAAGCAGAGATAACGAACAGGGGTTAAAATATAGCGAGCCCCTTAACTTAAAACCATTGATTTAGTGACCATACTACAAAGCTGAAAACAGTGAGTAATGATTGGGCCTCATGCTTCCGACTGTCGCAACATCCCCATGAGTTACGTGATCAACACTTGCAACCTTCTGACGATCAAAGTGAACAGGAGGAAGCCAGACTCGTTTAATGACCATTTGATTCATTTAAGAGAGCCAAGGTGGCGCAGGGGTTAGAGTGCACTATTACAGGCTAATTCTGCCCATTGTCAGGAGTTCGATCTTGACTGGCTCAAGGTTGACTCAGCCTTTCATCCTTCTGAGGTGAGTAAAATGAGGATCCAGATTGTTGGGGGCAAGTATTATATTTTCCCAATCCCTCCTAAGCTTGGCTACTTTGGGGCCCAGCCTGACCCAGAAGCCCTTACTTTTTGGTTAATGTTTCATCGGTGAGGACCGGAAAGCTGATAGGAAAAAAGAAACTTACTTGGAAGGGATAAGGAAACCTTTCTATAATGGAAATCTGCTCGTGTTCATTTGCATCTTCCTTTCGCTGCATGCAAAAGAGTTTGAAAACGAAATAAATAATACAGACGTGACTGCACATATGCATACATACATACAACAAGCACATCAAAGCTAATTCTATGCTTCTGCATCACACTTCTGGGAAACTGGGAGCACTCCACCTAGCTCCCATGGGCAGCAAAATGCAAAAGCACATTAATTTTCATAATCCAACTGTGAAATTTCCCTCCTGCCAAACCAGTCAAGACATCATTCTGTGGGATTGGCTTTTTCATCCCTAGCGAAGGATCCTCATTTGGATAACACCGTAAAAAGCAAAACAGCGAACAATGCTTTCTTATGCCTCGACTGACAGCTCCCTGTAGCAGGAGGGGCTGCAGTGAGAAGGACCCACCAACAAGCCACGTTTCGGGGATTAAACCAGCATTCTTAGAACAGGCAGGAAGGTCTCATTACCGTCACCCGTCGCTCTGGAGGCGGATTGTTTTCGGGAACCACAATCTCGACGCAGGTGATTTTATCAATGTCCACCGAGCCCTTCTTACTTCCTCTGCGCTGCAGGAAGACAGTGAAAATATTCCGAGGGGTTGTTGGGTTTTTTTTAAAAAAGAGACCTAAATTTTCAATCTACAATTTGTGCAGCCGGAAGAGATGGTACAGATTAACAGAGCTGGAAGGGACCTTGTAGGTCTTCTAGTCCAACCCCCTCCCCTCCCCCCCCCCCCACACACAAGCAGGAGACACTACACACCATTTCCTGATAGATGGTTTGTTTAGTGACCGTTCATAGTTACAACGGCACTGGAAAAGGTGCCTTGTTTTTCACTTTGCAGCATCCCCATCGCCATGTGAGCCCAATTCAGACGCTTGACAACTGGTTCGTATTTATGACCCTTGCTTTGCTTGTCAGAAGGTCGCAAAGGGGATCACGTGACACACACCCCTCACCGGGGGGTGTCACGTTATCCCCTTTGCGACCTTCTGACAAGCAAAGTGAGATTCACTTAACAACTGGGTTACTAACCTGCCAACAGCAGTGATTCACTTAAAAAACGAGGCAAAATTCACTTAACAAATATCTCACTTAACCACTGAACCTTTGGGCTCAATTGTAGTCGTAAGTCAAGGACTACCTGCACTAAGACCCTTATGGATGAAACGGCTGATAAAGTGAGGGTATCCGATTGTTGATGTGTCTGAGACCTAGTCTGTCTTTTTCCCTTCCAATAAATCTGATTAAAGAAGACTTTGCGCCAATCTTGTGTTCTGTCCTTAAGGTCCCCAGGACTCACCCCGCGTTCGAAGTCGTATTCATAGTAAGAGAGCTTGCTCTCTGTCAAGAGAAAGAGGCGCTTCTTGAAATTCAGCGGGGAAGTCTTCTTCTTTTGCTGGGAACGTTTCAGAAAGATGCTCTCTAGGATAACATTGGACATGGCTCCTCTCGTCCTCCTCTTCCTCTCCCACTTCCTCCTCCGCGATCAATTTGCTGAACTGCCGCTGCCCACAGTCATAAAAATGCTACGAAAAATTGAACAGTGGGATGTATTTCTATCCAATTATATATTGGATAGAAATTATATATATACATACACATATACATATGTGCGTGCGTGCATGTACCAAATTCTGTAGTCTTAAACATAGAGATAGAGATAGAGAGATAGAGAGATAGAGAGATATAGAGATATAGAGATAAAATATAGATATAGATATAGAGATGGAGAGATGGAGAGATAGATAGATAGATAGATAGATAGATAGATAGATAGATAGATAGATAGATAGATAGATAGATAGATAGATAGATAGATAGATAGATAGATAGATAGATAGGGGACATAGATGGATGATGGATGGATAAGATAGATAGATAGGTAAGTAGGTGGGTAGGTAGGTGATAGATAAATGATGGATAGATAGATATCTGCATATGTGGCATTGTATAATATAGGCTCATTCCTGTTGTATTAATTTTAAGCAATATTCTTTATTTGTGTAACCAGCAAAAAAACCATTATTTTGAAGGGGAAAACATATGAGGATACCCAAGAAAACAAATATTCATATTTTTCATTTCACGTTTTACTACTATACTTTAAATTACTTCCATAGTAATGGTCAGATAGCCAGAATAATAATAATAATAATCTTTATTGTCATTGTACTAAAATTACAATGAAATTGGTTTGTGCTCTTGAGAGCTAACCTATTTTTCATTTCTGCCACACAGATATGGATGGAGACAGTATTGCCAATGGAATAGAATTCCTTATTGGTCAAGTCGGATAGGACACACAAGGGATGTGTTTCTGGTACATAAGCTCCCAGTGTACATACAAACAACAAGATCATAAATAATAGTTACAGTCATTAATCATCAGACAACAACTGATAAATCATAAGTTACCAACAGAAGGTAGTAGGACAGATGAGAAGATAAGAAAGGATGAGAAATGAGACAATGAGAAAAATGAGAAAATGAGGACGATAATAGCAATACAGCCCTATTATCTGTGTTCTCCCTAAAATAAGACAGGGTCTTATATTATTTTTTGCTCCAAAAGATGCATTCGTTTTTTATTTTCCAGTTTACGGCTTATTTTCAGGGAAATACAGTACAAAAGGGGTCTGTTTGGCTGACATTCTTAACTGTGGCTTATTTTGAGAGTAGGGCTTATATTCTGAGCATCCCGAAAAATCATGATAGGGTTTATTTTCTGGTTGGGGCTTTATTTTTGGGGAAACAGGCTATATGGCTAAATATCTTTAGGTCTAAGACGGTGCTATAGCAATGAGGCGTTCAGCAGAGTGATGGCAAAACAGCCTTTGTGTCTAGTTGTTTTGGCATGCAATTAGACTGTTGTTAGATATTAGACTCTTGTATCCTGGGAAAACAGCTTGAATTAAAAAGGAGGAGAAAAGGAAGTGCTACTTCCATTTTTCTCTAGTCAGGGAAATGGTTGTCATTCTGGCCCCCTTTTTTTTGCACTGGTTCAGCATCTACTGTACACCAATGTGGTTTATGAAAAATTGGGGGCTGTGCCACCCTAGCATCGAGCAAGGAAGCCTGCTTGTTTTCCTAATCCATTTTCTGATTGAAGATGGTCAGCTGAGACAACCTTACACTCTCCCCTGATGACTGTCTCCATTGTCAAAATGCTAGCTCTGAGGAAGGAAGGAAGGAAGGAAGGAAGGAAGGAAGGAAGGAAGGAAGGGAGGGAGGGAGGGAGGGAGGGAGGGAACAGGAAGGAAGGCGAGAAAGAAAACGAAGGAAGGAGAGAGAGAAAAGGAAGGAAGGAAGGAAGGAAGGAAGGAAGGAAGGAAGGAAGGAAGGAAGGAAGGAAGGGTGAGATTTCCATAATAACTGATATCTGCCTCCTGGGGCTTTGAGACAAGGTCCACGCAAGATGCTTTCAGATTCTGCAAAGGCCCAATTGTCCACTAATTGTCCACTAATCCTTGTCCTGCCTTTCTTTCCTTCAAGCTAACTCTATCCAGTATCTACCTTGTGTCTGCCCTTCTTTGCATCTATTTGTGTTGGGCTTTAACTCCACGGATCATGTGAATTTGGCCATTGTGCTTTGCAAACCACAAATTACACAGATGAGGGGCATTTGTGAACTCAGCCAGCGCATCTCTGTAGAAGGCTGAAGGGTGAAATCCTACAAAAGTCAACTAGACCAAGGCTCTGCAACCTTGGCAACTTTAAGACTTGTTGACTTCAACCCCCAAAGTTCAACTCTGGGAGTTGAAGTCCACAAGTCTTAAAGTTGCCAAAGTTGGAGAGCCCTGAACTAGACAGAACTTGCTTCTGAGTAAACCCAGACCTCTGCGAAATGCCCACACAAAATAGGAAGAAAGAGTGCTCCTCTCTTGGAAAATGCAGGCACCTGTTAGACAGAACAGCTGCCTCTTCTGTGTATTTTTTTTAAAATCAAGAATCACCTTGCAATGCATGAACTGTAAGCTTTCAGTCTGCTTATAGTGGACAGCTGCATTCTCAGAGATTGGCAGGGCTGCGTTCCCAGAAAGGTGCCACGTTAGAGGAGATGTGACAGACAGACAGATGTAAATATTATGTAAAATGTTGGCACTGAATTTATTTCTTCCCCAGGCATTAACCCAATATACTGATATAGAGCGATGGTTGCAATTGCTTAAAAGTTCTTTCCCTGCTGGAAGGAAGGAAGGAAGGAGAGAGAGAGAGAAAGGAAGGAGAGAGAAAAGGAAGGTAAGAAAAGGAAGGAAGGAAGGAAGGAAGGGAAGGAAGGAGAGCGAGAAAAGGAAGGGAAGGAAGGAAGGAGAGAGAGAGAGAAAAGGAAAGAGAAGGAAGGAGAGAGAGAAAAGGAAGGAAAGAGAAGGAAGGAGAGAGAGAGAGAAAAGAAAGGTAAGAAATAAAGAAAAAGAAGGAAGGAAGGAAGGAAGGAAGGAGAGCGAGAAAAGGAAGGAAAGGAAGGAAGGAGAGAGAGAGAGAAAAGGAAGGAAGGAAGGAAAGAGAAGGAAGGAGAGAGAGAGAAGGAAGGAAAGGAAGAAAGGAAGAAAGGAAAGAAAGAAAGGAGAGTGAGAAAAGGAAGGAAAGACAGGAAAGAAGGAGAGAGAAAAGGAAGGAATGGAGGAAGGAAGGAGAGAGAGAAAAGGAAGGAAGAATTGATAGA